>KE506708.1:70232-102498 GCA_000441515.1 Elaeis oleifera | reverse complement strand
CTTGTACTTGCTCTTGAGGCTTTTGAATCAAGTTTTGATGAAATTATGATTTTATCCCTGAAATACAATAAATCTTTTCCAAGCGAAAATCATTAGTAACCCCCTCAAATGCTTTGTACTCATCAAAATCAATTCAAGGAGCAATAATTATACTCGCAAAGAGCATGTACTAGTAATCATAAATAGCTAAGCTCAAAAGGAACTTGTCCTTGAATACAAAACATGCCATAATCAGCATATGCCAATAATTGCCATACTAGCTGGGCTTGAAAGAAACTAAATCTAGAACTTATGTAATCATTAGACTATAGAGAAATTATTATATTGTTCCAAACCAATTATTCTCAATTATATATTGAAAATAATTCCTTCAAATGTCAATGCTTTTAAAACAAGGTTTGATATCTATTTCAAATAACTCCAGTTGCAATTCAAATATCATGCATATAATCATGCTTAACACATATTATGTCAATCAAACAATTTTCTGAAAGTACATTTTCATCATAGAAATCCATTCATCATAAAAAGCATTATATGCTATGCTTGATCCATCTCTTGAAATTTATTCCTTTATATACATGTAAATAATTGTATGTTTTGGAACAATTATACTTTAAAAATGAGTAAAAAATACATATATAGATCAAGATATCAGATATAAGATAAATTTATAAATAAAATATAAATGCATATATGAAATTTTAGGGTATATAGATACATAAAGATCAAGTTATAAAGCAAAGAAATTTCTCCAATAATGCGACTCATGATTTAGACAAAACAAATGGATGAGTAAATTTCCTAGAAAAATCTAAAGTAACCATAAATTTGACTTTAATGTAAGGCTTATGAAGGGTTCTCCTGGTTTGTAAGATCTATCCGAGTTTTTATGCAACTATGATTCCTTCCAGATCAGGGGTTGTGATGCCAGCTCTACTGAATAGTAGCCATGCACACTTCGAACCTAATCCAATCCTAGGAGTACCATCTATATGAACTAAGAGTAGAGAGGAAAAGGTCTAAGTTGTGAGGTCTGTCCCTTTAGCTAGATGCACATCCAAGATCAAGTATCCCATGCTCCCTTTGATCTATGAGGACAATATCCTGGTTAGTGAGAGAAAGAGGAAGAGAGAGATAGGGGACAGATACAAGGATTGAGGAGAGAATGGGGCCGGCCTTATGCCAACTATCAAGTCAGAGAAAAATAAGAGAGTAACAAAGGCAAGAGAGAGGGAGATAGAGAGAGAGAGCAAGGGAGAGGGTGGAGACAAAGGATTCACTGCAAGAAAAATGATTTTTAGTGACGGCTATTAGCAACGGCACTAATAATAATTTTTACCGATCATTAATGACGACCAAAAATAAGCCATTGAAAAAAAATTATTTATTACAATTGTTAGCACTGGAGTTATAGGATTAGAGACGATAACAGCATCGCTAATACTCATTAGCGACGGTACTATTAGCGATGAAAATAGCCGTCGCCAATAACTCATCCCCTCTACCCTCGATTTTGGCTTCCCGCTAAACCCTCGTTTCCCCCTTGCCCCCCTCGATTTTCAACTCCCCCATCAGCGACCAATCGAACCCCCCTCTCTCCCCCTCTCCCAGTTCCCTAGCTCACGCCACGCCGCTAGAGCCCCTGGCCTCCTCCCCCAACCTCATGCCACCTGGCCTCCCATTTTCTTCTCAGCGCCCACATCCCCGAGCTCCCCTTCTTCTTGGCTGCCTCTCAGAGCCGGCGTCCCACCACCTGACCTTCCTTTCCTTCCACCCTCTTCTTGCTGGATCGGACCCTCGCCGCCCTCCCCTTCTCCCCTCACCGGCCCTCTTGACCCCGCCTCCGATCCTCTTTTTCTCCTGCCGCACCATCGGATCCAGCTTCTTCGAGCCCCGATCACCTTCTTGAGCCACTGGCCCGCCTCCCTTTGGCCGCCTCCCCGAGCCCCGACCAGCCTCTCCAACCCCCGGCTAGCCTCCCACGTTCTTTCTCCCCCTTCTTCCCCACCTACCCCTTGCCCCTTCTTTTCCTGTCGTGCAGTGCCGCCTCTTGGTTGGTCAGATGAGTATTGACGATGGCTCCATAGCGGTCACCAAATACCATTATTTAAATATTTTAATATTTTAAAATTAATATTTATTAGATTTAGTTAAATTAGTTTAAATTAATAATATTTAATTAATTAAATTAATAATATTATTAATTTAAATAATATTATTTTGAAAAGTAGAACCACTCTGGGAAGCTCTTCGGTGAGACTAGTCCTAATGCCTTCAATGGCAGGATCGGTTCGAATTCGGGTCGGACTTCAAGCTAGGCTTGAAATAATTCAGTCCGGGCTTTGGCGTAATTATAGGATCCATTTGAATTTTAGGTCAGGCTCGGGTATATCTTTGGCTCGGCCTAGGCCCAGCCAAGCTCAACCCAAGAGTGGGTCCGATACCGTCAGCCCACATTCAATCTAAAACCACCAGTGCTTTAAAGAGGCTATGATGACTGCCTGTGCGAGATGTGCCTAAAGAGTCTAGAGAGAGATAAAAGTGATGCATTTTTATTCTTATTGTCGTAGTTGCAGGGCAAGCTTGGACGGTCTATTACATCACAAACAATCGCTTGCAGCCACCTCATGGTTAAAGGTGCAAAGCAACTTGCAATGCCTTATTTTTAATGGCAGATCTGAACCTTTTCTTTTCTCTTTCCCTTATTTACTTTGTTAGTCTCTGATTTAAGTACTATTTTATATTTTATTTATTTTTTAAAAAATTTACTCATAATCTGTAGCCTTCTTACTTTATAGCCACCTCATAGTTCAGACCCATCCAAATGGGTTCGGATCGGGCTCGGGCCTGGGCCAGGGCCGATCCCAGGCCTAATTTTTCTAAAATCATCGGACCTAAGCCTGACCCAAAGCCCGAAAAGAATTTTCGGGCCAGGCTTGGTAGGGTAGGGCGGCTCGAGGAGGCTGTCAGGGGAGGCGATCAGGGGCTCGGAGAGATGGCTGGGGACTCAGGGAGGCAGCTGGGGCTCAAAGAAATAATATTATTTTGAAAGATGAAACTACTCTGGAAAACTCTTCGATGAGATTAGCCCAGCTGCCTTTGATGGCAGGGGTTCGAGATTGGGCCACCACCGGACTGACTTTGGCCTATCCAAAACTAGCAGTGCTCAATTCATAAAGAGACTATGATGACTGCCTGTGCGAGATGCGTCTAAAAAGTCTAGAAAGAGATCGATGGAGATGATGCATTTCTGTTCTTATTGTTGTAGTTGCAAAGCAAGCTTGAATGGTCTGTTATATCGCAGACAACTGCTTGCAGCCACCTCATGGTTAAACGTGCAGAGGAATTTGTAATGCCTTATTTTTCAATGATAGATCTAAAGCCTTCTTCTTTTCCTCTTTCTCTTGTTTAATTTGTTGGTCTCTGATTTAAGCACTATTTTTAAGTTTTATTTATTTTTTAAAAAAATTCTACTTCTAGTTTGTAGTTTTCTTACATTGCAGCCACCTCATGGTTCAAGCCACCCAAATGGGTTCGAGCCAAGCTCAGGCTGGGGCTTGGGCCAGGGCTAGGCTCGAGCCTGATTTTTCTAAATCATCAATCGTAAGCCTGACTTGAAGCCTGAAAAATTTTCGAGCTGGGCTCAAGTATGGGTAGGGTCCGACCCAGTTCCAACCTAACTATGATGAAGATTTTGGATCGGCTCTCCTTGCCAGATCGGGCCCCCCGTTGCCTCCCCCTTCTCCCTTCCCCCTCCCCTTGCCAGACTAGACCTGCAGTCGCCTCCCCTTCTCCATCCGCCCTCCCCTTGTCGGATTGGATCCCTCGCCGCCTCCTCCTTCTCCCCCACCCTCCCCTTGCCGGATCGGAACTGCGACCTTAGTGAAATTAGATAGATTTAGTGTGAATGAAGAAATGAAGTTACAAATAGTTGAAAACATGTCTTAGTACCATCCCTTTGTCATTACACATCGCAACTAGATCATTGCAAAGTCGAGAGACATCATTTGGTAGAACATGTGAAAAATTCAAGCATGTCCAATATTCTATAGTTCCATCATTAACCATTCTATAATCGAGAGACATCTAAACCTTTGTATTCAAAAGAAAAACTTGGATCACCTTGTTGATCATGTTCCATTGACCCATAATAGGATTGCACATCTTCTCCCTCCTAGAGTCATGATACTTTGGTTGAAGCATTTGAAAAATGTGATTTCACATTATTATGAGTAAACTATTTTCAGATAAATATGATGATCACAAGTGTAACATAACTTTGGAGGTGGTAAGATCCGGGCATCAACTGCAACAAGCTGATTTCTAACCATGAATCCAAACTCTTTTGCATACTTATCACGAGGAAACCTACAATATTTGGATTCGAGATGCATACTTAAAAGATAGAATCAAGTCAAAAAATAAGAAAGATTCAAACCTCTAGGATATTGCACTTCCTATCTTGAGGGTGTTTGCATGTAAAGATTAATATTTCAGTTACTTGTCGCTTATTTAGCTAAGCTCATTGTCACAACCATCACAACAGGTAAGTCAAGCAATATAAATAATTTTTTACTTGCTTTAAATTTTTATATTTAAAAGCTTCACATAGTTAGGCTTGAGTTAGAGGAAGGAGATTTAGCTATCTGATGGATGGGATGGAGGTGTAGATACGTCTGTATCATCGAATGGGATATGTAGGAATAATCTGTTTGAAAATCAGAAGAGTATATCGAAATATACTCTTCCATACCGATTTAGACTTGAGATAGAAGGGATGGATATAAGGAGGTCAAAATTCAATCTAATTATCCGATGGATGGATCAGAGGTATCTATAGCTTCATATCATTAAATAAAATCTGTAAGAATAATCCATTCAAAAATCAGAGCAGTATATTAAAATATATCCCTCCGTATCGGTTTAAACTTGAGACATATCAATTACAATAATTTTTAGTTTAATTAACTTAGTTATAGACCATTGGATTATTGGCCAACAACATACATCATTTTAAATCTTGTATTGCCTCTCATAATTATATAATTAATCTATAATTTATTTATTTTATTTTTAAAGATTATAGATTATGTCTTCTAGAGGTCGAAGCCATCATAGCCAAGGAGAGAGCTCTCATGCAGCCGGCATGCATGGTTCTATGCCAGATATACCATGCGATAAATTTTAATACTTTACATATTTTTTATATTATTTATTTTTATTATCTAATATAACATTCTTTATGATGTCTTGATACTCTCAGATTCGAATGATGTGGGGTCACCAATGACCCCACAGTCACATGGAGCAGCATCTGACTCTCAGAGTCAGCAGTATGGTAGAGGATCCATCCAGCTCACGGCACCTTCGACTCGATCAAAGGATAGAGAGCTCATCCACATTTAGAGTCACTTGTAAGTACTATATCTTCACTAAATATGTTTAAAATTTAGTCATTTTAGAGTCTAATATTTATTATTCAAAATTAATTTTGCAGCATATTTAGAGAGTCTGAGGTGCCTCGTGTAGTTATCGAGATCATCCGACGATGAATGCCAGGGCCGGTGAATGAGTTCTCCAATTAACTATCGAGGGCTCGTGGTGCAGCCTGAAAGATATTTCTGGTAGGTCAAAGGTATTTAGTTTTAAATTCACGATAGATTTGCATTCTATTTATTAATATATGTTTCTTCTACTTGCAAGAATACTACTGATTCGAGACTCCTCAGGATGAGAAGGCTGGCGTCGGACCTTCGAGAAGGTGAACACATGTAGGCTCCGAGATGGGCTATATGGCCTTAGGCAGTCCGCCATAGAGCACTCCAGTTCTGAGTCACCATCGAACTAAAATCTTAAATAGATCATTGGATGCAGACAGACATATGGGAGTCCCTCTATGATCGATGGAGTACTGAAGAGTACTCTAATAGGCAGTAGAGGGAATGACAAAATCAGACCATCCAGCAAGATCCGATCAAGCACACCGGCAGCTCCGTTGGCATACATGTTGTGGCCGATAGATTGATAAAAATTTTACACTTAAATTAATTTCATATTGAATTGATCATATGTATGCTTTAATTAATTTAATTTATAATTATTTATTATAGATACGGAGCTGAATCGTGCATCAAGGCAGCTATAGATATGGAAGGCCACACACCAATTTAGGAGGATTGGTGATTACTTAGATCCTAGATCTCGACAGATCATGATAATAACTTAAATATTATTTATTAAATTTTATATATACTGATATGTATGGACTAATAATTTTTAATTATATAGATGGATTACGTGGAGTATCTCGTATCACGGCATGGTGATGATCCATCCTCTCAGTCCCTTTTTGACCTCGAGGGATAGCTCAAGGCCATCGGAGATGTGAGTAGGAGTCGGATTATAGGATTCGACCATAGCTTCGACCCTCCAGTAGCTCAATATTCTTCAACATCCTCCTCTCAGACCTCAACAATCCAAACATAGAGTGATGCACATGTGGAGGAGGTCATGCAGAGGTTTTGGAGCCAGTGATCTCAAAGCTTTCGAGATGCCATCCACGATACAATCATTGAGATTCTTCAGAATCTGTATCTGCACGATCAGCTGGACTCTTTGTCACAGCCATCACAGTAGATAAGTCTATTAATAATTTCTTACTTGTTTAAATTTTATATTTACAAGCTTTACATGTTTAAGCTTGAGTTTGAGAAGGAGATCTAAGAAGTAAAATTTAATCTAACTATCCAATCGATAGGTCAGAGGTATCTATAGCTCCATATCATTGAATAAAATATGTAAAATAATTTATTCGAAAATTAAAGTAGTATATCGAAATATACACCCCTTTATTGATATATATACTTTCATATCGAAACTTATTAATAATATTTATTTTCTTCATTACAGAATGCTGAGATATCTGGCTCTTATCCACCAACTGCTGGAGAAGATGTACAGGAGCAGAAGGAGGATGAGAAGGACAACGAGGAGGATCTCATATGATTTTTTTGATATGTATGTAATTTGATACTTGTAAAGTAGTATAATTATAAATTATAAAATTTATATTTTAATATAATATAATTAATTTTATATTTATAATTATCATAAATAATAATTATTTATTTATAATAAATTTTAAAAAATATAATTACTTATTACTGTGATTAATATAGGTCTTAAAAATTTAATTATATATTTAAAAAATAAAAACTATTAGCGATGGAAATATCATCATTAATAATTTTAAATTTAATTAAGAAAAAATTAAATAAAATAATTAGTGATGGCATTAGCGATGAAAATATCGTCGCTAATTATTTTATTAAAAAATTAAATAAAAGTATTAGCGATAGCATTATTATCGCTAATATCATTGCTAATTACACATATTAGCGATAGAGTTTTTGCCATCGTTAATAATAATAATTAGCGACAATATTATTTTCGATGAACTATTAGCAACGGTAGTCCATCGCTAATAATATTAGCGATGGAGAAACGATTATTAGCGATGGTATTTAGCCATCGCTAATAACCTGCTTTCTTGTAGTGATGGTTAAATATTAGTTTTAGGTGAGAAGAAATAGGAAACATCCCTGTGCTATCTGCAAAGCATTAGATAGAGGGAGAGGGAGTGGGGAGAACAAGAGGGAGAGAGGGGCTCAGGTCGACCACTAATCGAGTAGTATGGTCTAGCCACCATATTATGAACCAAGCAACACAAAGGAGAAGGGAAGGTGGCTTAGTGAGAGATTGATTAGCTAGTTAGGTGCTTAGTCTCAAAATAGGATAGATCACATTAATTACATACTATAGGGCTTGGTCAGTGTCACACCCAGCATCCAACACTTGATTGACCACACCACATATCATACACTCCTTAGAGCAAGGTCTTAGAGAGTATGTAAGGTCTTAAAATCCGTTACAACCTCAATACTCATAAACAATAATAATCTCAATTCATAATAATTAGTAAAACTTATACAATTATAAATTCAATCATCTTTCAATCATCCAACTGAATATCGATGATGCTATATTTGTTCGAACCTAACCATAGCCAAACTTGAGCATCCTACTAATTTGAGAAGAGAAAGAATTGCGGGAGTTGGGAATGAGCTTTATAGTCTAATAAGAATCTCCACACACTCATACCAATATAAGAATATAATTAAAAATAATAGATAAATAGTATTAAAGAGAAAATATAAACTATGAAATCTCATATCAAGTATTCAGTATAATTCAATATCAATATATATAAAAATATGCATCATAGATCATCAGATATCTATCATTTTCAAAAATGATATACCACACATATATCATTAAGTTAAACTCTTTCTACTTAATTATGATTTTATGTCTTATCATCCATATCTTTTAATATGATCTAGATCAATCAATAGTTATCTTTAGAATTTTGGACTAATTATGGTCATGCTCCAATCTATGACTGGCAAACTCAAGTACCATATTTCTATTTATGGTAAGATCATTCTCAGTATCATATTTTTATCCATAGCGGGCTATTCATAATACATATTTCTATCCATGGTGGCTATTCTCAGTGCCATATTCCTGCCCATGACAGATGATTTATAGTGCCACATTCATACCCATGAAAAGCTATTTGCAATTTAACATGGCTGGTGCAAACATCCCTTTCTTGATTATCAATTAATTAATTCTTAATTATGTGAGAAAAATATTGCATCATATTATATTCTTTTCAAGATTCTCAGTAACTAATGTCATAATCCAAACCATTCAAAAACCATCAATATTTGATACAAAATATATGATATAAAAAATATATTAATCATACCAGCAATCATAAATAAATATCAACCATGAGAAACTAAAATCAAACAGTGCATATACATACACACACACACATACATACATACATACATACATACATACATACATATATCAGTGACCATATCCAAGGATCCTTACCTCTATTGATGACAAACTCAGTCATAACATCTACTAGTCTATGCTATCATGTCTAATCAATCAATATAATTCCAACTTATCCTCGATCAACAATCAGTATAAGAAATAATAAAGATTCCTATTTTCAAAGTTCTAATATATGAATTATTTTTAATCTCAAATTTCTCGGCTCTACTTAATACATAACTAATTAATAATAAAATTTTAAAGATTTTTCTTGATATAGGGATTAGAGCCTCAGTCCCTTTGCTTAACATCTTTTAGTCTAACTCATTGCTTCCATATATAATTAAAACCAATAACTAGGAGAAATCATAAAGTTGTTATGATCATGGTGGAAAGGTTATGACAGAGGAAGGACATAGTTGTTTGGATAATGATAATCTCTAATCGAAGTAGATCAAATCCGAATGACTTGTCCCATAGATCATGAAGCAATAATTAAATTGGTTCAAAGGTGATATGACATGTATCATCAATGATGTGTGTTCTACAAAAAAATAAGATGGAGATCAATATAGGAAAAGATCGCTGTCGTTTCAATCTAGGACCCTCTATCGGAGTCAACTTAGAATTCATGACTAAATGTCTTAGATCACCCATTGGATTCGATAAATCACATAAAGCAAGATAGTAGAGAGAGATAGAAAGAAGAGGAGAAGGAGAACAAAAGAGAGAAGAGAGAGAAAGAAGAGAGATAACACTTCTCTTCAAAACTGAGAAATTTCCCCTCTTTTTCTCCAAACAAAGATCAAGGGTTGGATAGGGGTGGCGGTGGCCAAAGGACACTCAGCCACAGCATCATTGGCAATAATGGTTGGCCAGTGAAATGTAAATGGGAAGAAGAACAAGATAAATAAAGGATGGGAGGTTCAAACCTTTCTTTCCATTTTTTTTCATGATCATCTCACCAGCCAGCAACCACTGCCTGGATGTGAGGCCTCGATCAACTTTGGAAAAACTACGGAGATCAGCCCAAACTAGTGGCTGGTGGTGATGAATAAGGAAAAGTCGAAACAAAGCACCATGACTCATTGGCTCCAAATGAGGTTGAGATCTAAAAAATAGAGAAGAAGGCTTAGGTCCCTTACCTAAGTCTATGAGACCAAGGAGGTGATTCCTATGGATAAATCAGGAAGGAAAACTTGGAATTGATGGAGATTTCTTGAGAAATCAATGGTGTAGCTTGATGGAGGAGAAGGAAACCCTTCTTATAGGCGAGATCCTAGTGTTTTACTTGAGCTAGGCTTGCCTCTAAAACTCTCAAATTTCATCAAAATCAGGAGAGAAAGAAGACTCCTAACCAAAATCTTCTTCTTTACAAGCACGTGCCAAGCATGCGCAATCAATGGGCCCATGTCAGGCCAGCCCATTAGCTTAAAAAATTCAAGTTACCACAATTAGCTACCAATTGAGTAGTGATGCTGGCATAGATGCTGACAATTTGAGAAAATCAAAATAGGAAGGAAAGTTATTGAAAACCAATCTGAATGGTTTGAATCTCTGAGATAGGGATACCCTATCTTATAATAGAGTCATCGAGCTTGCTTGAGATCAATCTCTATCCATGCGACAGCATTTAACAAGCATGCTGATATCTCAAGCCTCCACCAGAGAGGGATGGAACTGGAGAAGTTGAGAGGTGGAGAAAAAGAGTGGGCGGAGCTTCTTACCTCTAAAATAGGAGAAAAGAGGATACCATAGATCTCTAAGGTAGAGGAGACGTCGGGTGGCCGATGACATAGACAATGTTGACAGTTGGTGGCTTCGACAATGGATGTGTTTTGGAATAGGAGGGGAGAGAGGAGGAAAGAATACAAAAGGAGAAGGAAGCTGGTGATGGCTAGAGAACAGGAGAAGAGGAAGAACAAGGAAGGGTAGCTAGTAGTTTTCACCTTCCTCATGCTTGCTAGTGGGAAAAATTGGCCAGAAAAGGAAAGGTGGGTGAGGGCTTTAATAGATCTATGCCTACCTTGCCTTCCCCTTATGATGGCAATAAGGAAAGCCAACCTCTTTGTATTGGTTGGCTTAAAAAAGAAGGGACGTTCATAAGGATAAGTCCAATGTATCATGGTCAACCTGGGTTTGGCCGCAAATGTACTAATCTTTGGATTATAGCAAGATGTTCCATCCTTTAAATCATTGTACAAATTTATATATTTGGTTCGCACCTTTATACTTAGTAGTGCTCTGTGAGGTGGATTGTTAGTATTGTCCACTCAATGTGATGGCACACCCAAATGCCAGTATGAGGTCTAACCTTGGCGAAGAAGAAAATCTACACCAAGATTATATATAGTAGCCTTATAGGTACGATGCCCAACTAAATACACCCATAATTGTCGGCTAAATTTGAGCATGTAGATCTATCTAATCCACCTCGTGGACCTTATTTGCTTGGATAAACACCGATAGTACCTATGTACTCTTCTAGTCTCTGGCAAATGTGCAATATATACCCTATACTATATCCAACCATTGTTATAAAGAAAACCCATGTTTGTAGATCTAGCTTAAAATGAGGCTTTAAAATAATGTTCATATTAATATAATAAATATTGATTCATTTGAGAGTAGCACATAACTTACCTTGATATTGCTTGACCACAATCCCTAATGGTATTTTCTCAAACATGAGAAGCCACTATTAAGTTTGATCACTCTATAGTAGTTCTCTATCTATACTTTGTGTGGAAAGCTAAAATTCAGCAACTAAGCACCTTCATTTAATTATTTGGTGTCATGTTTTTGAATTTCCATTTTAATATCCCTTTCCCTATGTCTTTCCAGAATTCTGCAAAATAACAAAGTGAATGTATACAATAAAAATTTATTACTAAAAGAGAATAAAAGTAAGGGATGAAAGTTAATCTAAGCAATTTCAGCTTCAATTGGCATCACCGTATCAACAGATTTAGATAGTGGAAGCCTGAACCAGTCCTTCCTCTCTTTGTTTTCTTCCCCAAGGAAACAAACATGTTCAAGAGTTGATATTCAGCTAGTGCATTGAAACTATGATTTTTGACAAGTTGGGATGGCATTTCTGATTTGAATTATAAATCCAATCTGCTCATACATGAGAATGGGTTCCTATGATTTATATTCAAACAAATATGGGTCTAAGCACTCACTACCTAAGTCAGAGAGTTCCTTGTTACAAGTAGCATCAAGTAGCTCATAGAGTAAAATATACATCCTCAAATATAAGTTAGAATCCTAAAAGGAAATCTTAAGAAACTTATTGGCTAGCACCATGTCCTCTTACTGTTGGACTTCAACTTGGACTCCTTGGGGATTCTATAGATAACTATGCAACGAAGGATGGCAATGAGCAACCCTACTATGGGTCCAAAATAGAAGTGGGTAGGTAAGTTACCGAGATCAGGAAGAAAAAAGAAGAATTATTGCATGCACCAGGTGTAGGTGAACCAGGGCAAATCTCGAAGCATATGCACGATGGAGAGCGCGCAATCGGGAATCAATGAAATACAAGGGGTCATGTGGCATGTTATTCACTGTGGGATTTGTGCGATCCAATTGCACCTAGTGCATGCAATACAGAGGCGAAAAAAAGCAATCAAGGCCGAAAACCAACAGTACCAGCTATGAATGGTCAATAGGTAGAGTAGAAAAGGCCACCAGATTATGTCACTATAAGAAAGGTACAAAATTAGGCACCAAAGGACTGGGTGTTTTAGGATTGGCTCAGATAGCTTTCTAATAAAGCTATGTAGTTTAGTTGCAAGATGGGGAAGAAGGTATTTTCTATCGTTAGCTCTAATTCCGCAAAAGCTAAATCCCCTAAATAAGAGGATCCTTTCACTAAACTTGATGAGGACCATTATACTTACTACGAGAAAGATCGAATATCTAGGAGCAAGATCCACCTTATTGAAAGCTGAATCGTGTGCTGAAGTTTTGGAGACCCTAACTTACTTGTATGACATCCAATTAAATTATTTCCTAAAATCAAGTATATATTCAACTTTAGGAGTGTGGTGCACTGAGCATTCAAGATTAGGCCTCAAATTGATATGTGCAAAAATTTCTTTTCTAAAGATCTTGTTAGATATATCTCGTAATTCAAGAAGAATTAGATAAAGTTATTGAAACAAAAGTTGATGCAAAAGTTGAAATCTACCTCCTATAAGATTTTAGTCTTTCTATAATTATTTTACGAATCATATTTGTTTCAGGAAAGCTACATCCTCTATTAACTAGAAAGGAATGACTAGAATTATACAAGGACAGACCTTTTAGTATAGATAGAGGTTTTGTAATTTAATTTGTTATTGTTAATGAAAGAAACGAGAACCAAACTTTTTCTATTTTTCTTAATTTTTTTAAGAGACTTGAGTGGGTTAAAGGAATTACCTCCTTCTGCATGATTGGATTAGCTAGTCAAGGTAGTATTAATAGTTTAACTATATATTGCTGGAATCTACAACATCATTCACATGTTTTTATAGTTAGTCTCTTGAATAAGAAAAGAAACAAGGAGAAAATAGTTCAAGTAAAATTGAGGGGCATCAATCCTATTGATGCAAAATTAATAATGGACATTGTTGATTGAGAATTCACATTATTGCAAATGATTAATATCTAAAATATATAAACCAAAAAAATATAATCATGTGTCTTGGAGAATCTAGAAGGATGATCAGCTTGCATTCGGTTCTTGACCTAATGAATATGGGCAAAATCATTTCTTTAGGATTTTCGACCTCGATGTTATTTGTGTCTAACCTGATGAAACCATAAGGGATCCGCTTAGAGATCTATGGGCCTTATATGGATGGCCATATTTACTTGGACTAATTTAGAGCGATCTGCCAGATTTCAAAGTTGTTGGGCTTAGGTTGAGTTCACTTCCAACACGAAATGTGCTGGCCAAGGTGTAGAGTGACTACATTGTGCAGAGGAGAAGGAAGAATTATTTCATTACTTTGCATTTAAGACTGACAGGTTTGGAGTCCATCCTTTGAAATTAATATTAGTTGTTGTGTTTACTAGTTTTTGGGATTGTATGTTGCGCTCAGGCTGTGAATGATGAGGCCAAGACCATCATCATCATCACAATCATCCAAGCCTTATGGTGTTAGCTAAGATAACAGCTCAAAGTCAAGACAGCTCCATAAAATGATCTGGCAGGCCCAGTGCTAGCCTAATGTGTTCCCCTCTAGGACCTAGTCTAGATTTTGGACAATGGCAAAACTAGTCAAAAGGAGACTTATCATCAAGAAAACTATACTGCTTGTTGGCAGGAAGGGAGATCGATGTTATTGCTAATTAGAATTTAAGCCCTCAAAGAACATAGAATCATATATAAACATTACTAAGTAGTTGCTTCGACGGTATCACCCCTTGCCACTTGTGCAAGGGAGTGCGGGTTCAATTTCATTGGAGTCTGATGAAGAGACAGATTAATTACTAGTACAATGTATGAACTGAAACCCACTTTCTTGTCTCAAACAAGTTCCCATTCTAAAAAAAAAAAGTGATTAAATTTTTATTGTGATTCATTGCAACTAGACCAAGGGTAATTTCCAATAAAATAGACCCTTTAGGCAAAGATCATACATACGACAGCTTTTGGAGGAATAGTAACAGGTTTGGGATTTGCAAGCGATTCAATCAGCTAAGGTAAAGATCCAGAAAACATGGGCAGAGTTTGTCTGCAAATTCAAATATAAAAAAGTAAGACAATGGTATGTATATATTTTCACATCAAAACAAGCATGAAAAGGCAAGATCAGTAAGTAACTGCAAAAACAGTTCCATGAACTAGAAGATATGAGATAATTCATTATGCAAGTCGAGAAAGTTTTTTGAATCAATTGCGTATAATCCATGTAAATTATAAAATTCACGAATAGTTTGAGACAATTTGAGTAACTTTTATTTATTTCAGTTTTCAGCGTAGTTCAAAAAATTTTTCAGGCAGTAAGAAAAAATGGAGAATAGCTCCAATATTTCAGAGAAGATTGTTAACTATGTTTGGAGGGTCAGTTCCGACAAACGTGCACCCATTTGGACATCTCTGAAGCTTCATGGGCTTTTCTTGAGACGACTCCCCAGATGGCCTGGAAGCTTGTCCATATGATCTCTCACGTGAGTGGATAATTTCAAAAAGATAATGCAGAAGGATGAGGCAACTAGAGAGATCATGACAATTGATAGCCTATCCACAATCCTCAGTTCTTGTACTTCTACAAGTCACCCTTTTAGAATGGTTCTGACTTGGGGTTGGAGGAGCTGTATATAGCCTCTTCTGATTGCTTCCACTTATCTCCTTCAGCACTTTCTCTAGCTAACCATGATCACTTGCATTAGAGAGAGGTTGTATCTCTCACCTGAACTAATGTTAAAATATGTTAAAAATATCCAAATTATTCCATGAAAGCATAATAATAAAAGGCATGCATTTATAGTCCCTACGTAGAAATTATTTAAGAAAAATATGTCTCCTCCATGCATAAATTATTTTAGAGAATATTTGAAGCCATCTATTTAGAGTCCTCGCACATAAAAATCATTAGAAATATCATTACGCACTAGAATCTTCTTAATTATTTTAGAAAAAATTATTTAAAGCATCCATCTAGAAATTTTTAGAGAAAAAAAATAGGAAGCTTGCAATTATTTAAAAAAATATTTTCTCCATATTGAATTTATTAATTAGTCTAGGGATGTGGAAATTTTAGGGAATATTTGAATCCATTCATTTAAAGTCTCCATCAAAAGCCACTAGAAATATCACCATGCACAGAAAACTTGACCCCTCTCCAAAATTCAGGGAAGAAAAAAATTGTAGAAAAAATTCTAAAATATCTAGAAAAAAAATTAAAACAAGTTAACTAGATATGTTAAAATCATTGAAGTATACAATTGTTTAAGTATCTTAAATATATCTATATATGTTAAAGTTATCTAAATATGATAGAAATTTATTTAAAACCAATTAAAAATATTTTAAGAAAATCAGTAATAGAAATGTGCCCATTTATAGTCTCCACATAGAAATTATTTTATGAAAAAAAAATCCCCAGGCATAAATTATTTTACAGAAGCTAGGAAATATTTGAAGCCATTCATTTAGAGCCTGCATGCTAACTCTTCATATTCAAAACTGTTAGAAACATAACCATGCAATGGAACCTTCTTAATTATTTTAGAAAAAATAGTAAGAAATTTTTTTTTTAAAGCCATTTATTTAAAAAATTCTTAGAAGAAAAGAATTATTTTAGGAAGCCTGCTTCTTAATTATTTTAGAAGATATTTTCCTTCATGCAAGAATTTCTTAATTATTTTAGGAAATGTAGAATATCCTCTTATTTAATTTTGTTGAGCCATATAGAGAAATATACAAATTATTTTATGGATATAGAAATTTTAGAGAATACTTGAATCCCACCAATTAGAATATCTATATATTAGATGAAAGATTAGTACCTTGCAAATCAATCGTATAGATGATGTGATAAAATTTTTTTATTTTATCTTTCTACTCATATATATAATATTAATTATTTATTAATAATATGAGGTACTATATTTCATCATATACTATATTTTTTATTTCATTTATGACTTAGTTAAGATTATGATGGATCTTAAAAGTTAGGACAATGATTTTAGGATCATGAAATTATATCAGTAAGATCTAAAATCTTGATAGTTTCAATCTAAAACATTCCTATTTAGAGGATCATTGAGTCGGAGTTCAATGATATCGGTAATACTAGCACATCCTATGTATGCTCAAAAGAGAAGATGATATGATCTTACAATCACTTGTATGATAACACTAATGCAAGGATGTTGGTGCTCATTGAAGAATAAGTTCACTGAACTGATCTACAGGGAGAATATCTAACTGAGCCTTACGAGTATATCAATAAATGATTCTCTGATAGAAGTGATACTAAGTAATCTTTAGACCTGAGATCATTATGATACTTTATGTATATAGATTTATATGTTGGTCCATATCCTAGCATGACTTTTTAAGACGCGTGGCATGTTCTAGGCATGATGAAGTATAAATAGAGGTTATGAATGATCAATAAGAGATCGATTACTTCTTATAAGAGGAGAGAACATCCTATATAATCTCATAAGATGATGACTCAAAAGTCTTTGGCCAAAGTAGGAAAAATATTAGAAAGAGTTTCTAATATTTCATCCATCGAGTCATCATTATTACATCAAAGTACATATAGATAAGTATTTAGACTTGACATAATTCTATGCCTATAGCTTATCTGGGATGTTGTATGATCAAAGAATATTTGGTTATTCTATCAAAATTTTCATCTTTTGAATAATCATGATATATTGCAAATGTCAATCTTGACTTGTAGGCTCTTATGAATTAAAAATTTAATTTAGTAATTAATTAGAAGAGTTTTAATTAATTGATGCATTTGGGCTTAAAGTGTGTTGTCCAAGTATGGCTACCTAAAAGAAGGTGTGAACTAGATATTTCACAAATTAAATGACTAATATGCAGATTTGAATGATTTAAACTAAATGATGTGCATATAATAAACAATATAATCTTGAATGTAAAGAGCAATGAAAAGATAAAGATATAAAGAATAACAACAGTAAGCACAAGCACAAATACATAAATTTTATAGTGGTTCGGTGCCAAACTCAGCACCTACGTCCACTTCCCAGATAAATCACTTGGAAATTCAACTATAATTGTATAAGATTATTTTTCGAACACACAATCAACCCAGTTGGTCTTTTCTGGATCACTAACCAAAATCTCACAAGTGATTCTTTTTCTTCGGGCTAACAATCAATCCTAATTAGTTTTACATAGGCTCATCGATCAAAATTTTTTTGTCCAACTCAAGGCTTGGATCAACCCAAGTTTCTTCTCAAAAAATTTTGAAATATAATAAGCCCAAAAATGAATACAAAAGATTAAGTTAAGAAAATAAAACTCTTTGAAGAATCGAAAGAAGTCCGAATAATGATAGTTGATCGCTTGACTTCTTCTTGAAACTTAAGTGATGGTGAGACTCCTTGATTCTTGACTTGATCACTTCCTCACTTCAATTCACTCTTGCTCTCACTTGCTTGAGGATGATTTGTAATAGAAAGACAAAGGATAACTCTGAAAACAACTCCTTCTCTTTTCTTTTCAGCTCACTTCTTTGGCTTTCTCAATGGATACTCAATAAACTCTCTAAAAGCTCTCTTACCTCTTTCTCAAGGGTTCTTTTTTGTATCCTTAAAGTTTTTCACCACTTTAAGTCACCTGAAAAGGTTGTATTTAGTGCTCTAATCATTGAAAGATATAAATAGCCGTTGGAAGTCATTGTGGGAAAAAAGTTGAAGTTCTAAAAAACTAGCCATTACGTTACTGAGTCAACTCAACTTTCCTCTGAGTCAGCTCAGTCTTTCATTAGGTCGACTCAATAAAAACTGGGTCGGCTCATTGAACACTACCTGAAATTTTAGCCTTCTGTCTTTTGCTATCTTCTGAGACTGGGTCGACTTAGACTTTCATTGGGTTGACTCAGCTGGAGTGCCATGGGTTCTTAGATAATTTTCTTCTTCAATTTGATTTCTAAGTTAGACTTGCCTTCTTAACTTGATTCAATTTTCATTAAAATTCTTTGTAAGATATGTTTAGTCTAGAGTTTCTTCACTAAAATCTTGAGTGGTGGTTCTTTTATCTAAATTTAAAAATTTTGAATCTTTTATCTTGAGTGAGTACTAAGAATAATAAATCTACACCTCCTCATAAACATAGTAAACTTTATAACTTATACTCAAAATACTTTGTCATCATCAAAATCAATCTTTGGATCAATAATCTCTCTCTTTTTGATGATGATAAATTTTAATATATGCAAAATAATATATAGTGAGTTTCTAAAAAATTACACATTTATAAAGCATGAAACCATTAAATAATAAAATATACTTCCTTCTAATTAAGCTTAAACATATACTCAACAATAACTCTCCCTCTTTTTGATAGCATCAAAAAAGATAACTCAAAAGGAGGTAATCAATAAATTAATAAAGTAAATTTTCTTTAACAATCCAAAAATATTAAGCTCTCCCTTAATATTATAATCAATTGAGTTCAATTTTTATTCAAAATTTACTCCCCCTTATTATATGCGAAATTTCTTAATTTCATTCCTTGCTTACTTTTGATACAACTAAATTAATTTTATCCTTATTGAATTATGTATCTCATATCCAAATTGATATCATATTATAAAAATATTACATTATGATAAGATTTCGATATAATTTGATATGTCAAATTTGTTTTCTCCATTTATCAAATTTTCTCCTCCTTATTGTCATTTTAAGTATTTACTATAATTCAAGATACCAAT
The DNA here is from genome assembly GCA_000441515.1 of Elaeis oleifera. Lineage (NCBI taxonomy): Eukaryota > Viridiplantae > Streptophyta > Magnoliopsida > Arecales > Arecaceae > Elaeis > Elaeis oleifera. The sequence goes on along the minus strand of KE506708.1, from coordinate 83,155 downwards.
TGAGTTTAAAATATTTTTCAAAAATTTAGCTTATCAAATATAAATGTATCATTATTTCAAATTATTCTCAAACTCTAATCATCAGAGTTCATAAATCAGTTTTATTCAATATATATTCAATTATAATCAATCATAATACTCAAAGATCATCAAAATCAACAAGATAAAATATTGAATCATTTGACATGCAATTAGCTAATACTCAAATCATGCATCAATATTTTAGTATACTTTTAATTGAATGGTAGGAATAATTATCAATTATCGAAACCAACTTGTCTTCAAGAGTTTTAACTCCTCCATCTTCCATTTTGTGCCTTGAGCATCCATAATTAAGGTACCATTCTCTTTTAGATTAGAGGGATGTCGAGCACACCTGCACTCATAAAGATCAAGTGTATTTGGTACCCAAGCTAACTTGGATCCTTTAAGATTAGTATCAATGGTTCCTTATGGAACTCAAATTTATTGGATCCTTTTATTCTTATATGTATTATCCCAACAATCAAATGATTTATGTCTAGCTTTGTTGCATTTATAGCATGTAATAATTTTTTTATCAAAATGATATTTGTCAATTAAAATTTTGAAGACTTTAGTTTTGCAAAGGAGTTATAGTTAACTTTAGATGTCATATTTATTATCCATTGACATATGCAAATTTTATAAATTAATGAAGAATTTATCTACAATTGATTTTCGTTCATTTACTTCATTTTTCAAAGTTTCATTCTTTTCTAACAAATTTTTTTGTTTAACTAGTAATTCATTCTTTTTATCTACTATGGATTTTAATCTATCTGTTTCTTTTTGTAGACTTTCATTTTATTTAATTAAGTCATCTTGTTTAGTTTGCAATTCTTTCTTATCTTCTTTTATCTTTATCTTTGCTCAAATCCTGATTTTCTTTATTAACCTCTTTGTTCCTTTTAGATAGCCTTTTAAAATCATTAAGGGTGCATTTGGTTAGCCATTAAAAAGTATTTTTTGTTTTTGATTTTTAAAAAGCAAAAATCAAAAAGCAATGTTTGGTAACATCATGAAAAGCAAAAAATCAAAATCAAAAAATTAAATAATTGCTTTATATGCAAAGCAAAAATTTTTACTTTTCAAAATTTGCTTTTCTGCTTTTTTTACTTCTCTACATCTAAAACGCCATATCAAAAAGTAAGAAAATGAACCTTTCTCCCTCATCAAGCTCTTCATCTCCCCAACCCCTTCTTCTTCCCTTCCCGAACCCTTCTCCCTCGTCGAGCTCTTCACCTGCCGTCCCTAAACGTTATTTTTTGCTTTATAGCAACGTAGTTACCAAACATACTTTTTGCTTTTTTGCTTTTACTCAATAGCAACAATACAAAAAAAATAAAAAATACTTTTTAAAAATCAAAAATCAAAAATCAAAAAGTATAACCAAATGCACCCTAAATAATTCAGAGAATGCATCATGTAATTCATCAAAATAAAATCATTAGATAGAATTAAAAATACCTCTTCATTGTGAGCCATCAAGTATAGGTTTGTCTCTTCTTCACTTGAGGATGACTCTTCTTCATAATTTGAGCTCTCACTACTACTCCAATTAGCCAATATAGTTTTTCTTCTTATTTTTTTTAGCTCTTTTTCAGTGTAGGATAGTCCATTCTATATCTTTTGAATTGAATCTTTTCCTTTTCTTTGATTTTTCTTTCTTCTTTTCTTCTTCTTGATTTAAAACTTTTCTTCTTTTTCATGAATCTTATGAACCTTCTTGTAATCATCATCATTTTTTCATCATCTTCCGAATCCTAGGTAGAATCACTTAAACTTTCTTCAATAGCCGATAACTTGAGTGCAAGGGTTCTCTTCTTCATCTCTTCCTCCTCTATGCTTTGATTCATATTGAGCTCATGTGTCATGAATGATCCGATTAACCCTTCCAAAGAAAGCTTGCTGAGATCCTTGGCTTCTTGGATTGCTGTTGTTTTTGCTTTCCAAGCCTTTGGTAAGGATCTAAAATTTTACATACAAGATCACTGTTAGAATAGTCTTTTTCAAGACTCTTTAACTCATTTATAATTTTAATAAAATTTATAAACATATTACTTATTGTCTCATGAGGTTCCATTTTAAACAACTCATACTTATGAACTAATATATTTATTTTAGATTTTTTGACTTGACTTGTACCCTCATGGGTCACTTCAAATCTATCCCAGATATTTTTATAAATAAATATATTGATATTCTATTGAATTCATTATAATCTAATGTACAATATAAAATATTTATAGCTTTAGCATTTAATTGAGCTAGCTTCTTATCTAGCTCATTCCAATCTTTTTTAGGTTTAGACATACATATATTATTGAAAATCATTGTGGGTGTGTGAGGACCATTGAGTATGACATTCCACATATCATAGTATTGTACTTGACTAAAATTCTCATCCTAGCTTCAATAAGTATAATTGATGCCATTGAAAAAAGAAGGTCTGATGGTTGAGTGTCCTTCACCCAATAAAGAACCAAATAGGTCAGTCATAAGATCTTTAACTCTAGAATTTTAAATCAAAAAAATCACAGTACTTGCTCTGATACTAATTATTGTCTAAATATGGCTACCCAAGAAGGAGGGTGAATTAGATATTTCAAAAATTAAATGACTAATGTACAGATTTGAATGATTTAAACTAAGTGATGTATACACAATAAATAATATAATCTTGAATGTAAAGAGCAATGAAAAGATAAAAGATGTAAAGAATAACAACAGTAAGTATAAGCATAAATATATAAATTTTATAGTAGTTCAGTGCCAAACTCAGCACCTACATCCACTCTTCAAATAAACCACTTGAGAATCAACTATAATTCACAACTAAATTATAGTTCGATTATTTTTTGAGCTTACAATCAAACCCAGTTGATTTTATCTAGCTCACCAATCAAAATCATACAAGATTATTTTTTGGACTCACAATCAATCTAATTAATTTTTCTGGATCACCAATCAAAACCTCACAAGTAATTATTTTTCTCTGCACTAACAATCAACCCTGATGATTTTCAAATAGGCTCACCAATCAAAATATTTTTGTCCAACTCAAGGCTTGGACCAACCAAGTTTCTTCTCAAAAAAATTTGAAATATATTAAGTCCAAAAATGAATACAAAAGATTAAGTTAAGAAAATAAAACTCTTTAAAGAATCGAAAGAAGTCCAAATGATGATAGTTGATCGCTTGACTTCTTCTTGAATACTTAAGTGATGGTGAGGCTCCTTGATTCTTGACTTGATCACTTCTTCACTTCAATTCACTCTTACTCTCACTCGCTTGAGGATGATTGATAATGGAAGGACAAAGGATAACTCTAAAAACAACTCCTTTTCTTCTCTTTTCAGCTCACTCATTTGGCTTTCTCAATGGATACTCAATAAACTCTCTAAAGCTCTCTTAACTCTTTCCTAAGGATTTCTTTATATTCTTGAAGTTTTTCATCACTTTAAGTCACCTGAAAAGGTTGCATTTAGGGCTCTAGCCATTGGAAGACATATAATAACTATTAGGAGTCATTGTGGACAAAAAGTTGAAGTTCTGAAAAATTAGCCGTTACAGTCACTAGGTCAACTCAACTTTCCTCTGAGTCGGCTCAGTCCTTCACTGGGTTGACTCAATAAAACTAGGTCGGCTCACTGAATACTATCTAAAATTTTAGCCAACTTTAGTTATCTTTTTAGATTGGATCGACTCAGACTTCTACTAGGTCAACTAAGCTAGCATGTCAAGTATGCCATGAGTTTTTAGACAGTCTTTCTTCTTCAATTTAATTTTTAAGCTAGATTTTTTTTTTAACATGATTTAATCCTCATTAAAATTTTTTGCAAGGTGTATCTAATCTAAATTTTTTACTAAGATCTTGAGTGGTGGTTGTTTATCTAAACCTTGAAAATCTTAAATCTTTTATCTTAAGTGAGCACTAAGAATAATAAATCTACACATCCTCATAAAGATAGTTAGACTTTATAACTTATGCTCAAAATTTTTATCATTATCAAAATCAATTTTTGGGTCAACAACATGTTTTGGGCCTAATTAATTAGAAGAATTCTAATTAAGTTAGGTACATGAGCCTGAATCTATTACTAGCTAGATGTGAAATCCAATGAGCCACACATTTATGAAATTGTTATCAAGGACTAAAGATTAGTAACTTATTCAATTTAGGATCTAACTGAATAAAATATTATTTATGAGAAATCCTAGAGGGCTATAAATAAGCATGCTAGCATATGTTATAACCTAACCCCTGTTGATGCCTAGAGAGCTCATGCGCCAAAGAGAGATCACGTAAAAGGAGGCCGAACTCCTTGAGAATGGATTTGGCAATAGAGAGTTGAGGGAGAGGTCTTTGATCTTTTCTTGTGTAGACTAACATTGGAGGGCATTCGATTGGGTGCCTAGTGAAAATCAACCAAACAATAAACAATCTAAGATCTTCTTAAAGGTATTCACATTCTTCTCTATTGTTTGATTATTGTTTGATTTGTATTTAATTGTAATCATCAAGATGATCATGTTTTGGGTTTGGATCATATGTTTCAATGATCAAATGCATGGCAAAATTTTAAAATCCTATCTTACGCTATGCATCCAAATCCCAACAGTAGTATCCGAGCCATCCATGATTGATTCAACCAAATTTTATGTTATTGTTGTGATCTAAATTAGATCTAGTTCATAATATGTCATGATTTGATTATGCATGATATTTAATTCTTGATTTATTGTATCAATCATAAAACAAATTATTTTGTGCATGATCAAACCTCAACATGAAATGCCATTGCTTGATAACTTGTGTGATAAGTTTGGGCATCTTGTTGCCATAAGAAATCTACCATGGAGAGGCTGCCGCATGTGATGTGCATGCCCACATTGCAAGGCTGCCCTTGACGAGGCAATTACTGCCTTGGTTAGGTGTTTATGGCCAGAAATCGTGGTTGAAGGTGGTGATGTCACCATGATTCATGGCTGCAACTTGGATTCCATGAAAGAAAGATGCTTCAATCAAAATTCTAGGGTGTTTGGACTTCCTTCAATGCTAAAAGATACACTGGATAAGAATTAGAACTAGTGTTATAATAGAATTTGAATTCATGTTAACCAGAATTTATTTATCCTAATGAGATTAGGATTCTTGTTAGTTAGAGTTGAAATTTGACTAGATTTTCACAAACCTAATTAAATTAGGATTTGAATTAAAGTTGACTAGATTTTCATAAACCTAGTTGGATTAGGATTTGAATAAAAACTGAATTCTAGTTGATTTAAATCAAATGTTGATATATGGTTGACTCATAATTGACTAATATAAAAATACTAGATTTTTTACATTCCTAATTAGATTAGGAAGCATGTAAAGATCGAAATTTTTACCTAATTAAAATTGGGCCAAGAGTTGAGCTCATATGGTAATTATAATGAGAATTGGGCCGAGAGTTAAACTCAAATCATAATCCAATACTAGTTGACCTAAAAGTTGGATCAAAAATACAAGTACATCCTAGATGAGTCTTACACCCATAAAATTAAACATCATAATTCATTTGTGACATATATATGAATGATATCATAATTAAAATAATATAAGTAGTTTAATTTCATGCTTTATATAAATGTTATGAATTGCATGATGGATGGTTATGGATTAAAAGATCTATGTGATGTATGAATGAATGGATGAATGTATATGGATGGATATTATTTATTTGATAAATAGGGCCTGCATACCCTGTCTCATCTATTTTTTGGTTGCATCTTCTTTCTCCTCCTATGTACCTTCCAAACTATTGATTGGGGTTTCTTACATATTCATGTAAAAGTAGTATAAAAAATTTATTTGTATATAGATAGAGAATATTTCTTTGTATTTACAATAAAAAAAGATGGAGTATTCATCAAGCCTTCATAAAATAAAGACAGGACTACCATGCAGCTCAAGAGTAAGGGAGCATGAAAATGGACCATGAGATGGCCCAATATGTGATGCACCTAGGATAAACCCATAATCCATCTAAGTGGCTCGGATGGATTATGTTAGAGAAAAAATTCATAACCATCCAATTTTGAATGTATGCTCACATGATGATACTTAATGTACATTATGCTTGTGATAAAAATATACATGTTCAGATGTGTATGAGACCAAATAGACCAAAATTCCTCATAAAATTATATAAAGTCATAATGGCAAAGTATTAAGAAGACTACATATACCTTCCTTCATGCTAAGCCAATAAAATGTATTAAAATCTATAATGAGTTTATTGTGCTATCCACAAGGCTTGTTATGAGAATTGATATGATGTCATCTTAGTGCATAGGGATGCTTACAGTATTTGGATGGTGTTTCCTTATTGTGCTATCCACAAGGACGATATTATTCAAGCATGACTATATGAGAATGAAAGATATGACTTAACTAAAATGTTATAGTTTGTTGTGCTATTCACAAGACTATAAGTATTTTAGAGAAAAAGATATGTTGAGAATAGGGCTGGCAAAGTATGATCCGACCCGCCAACCCGACCCATGTTCGACCCGCCATAAATAGGTTTGGGTTAAGTTAAACAGGTTCAGGTCATAAATGGATCGACCTGTTTAACCCATCTAATAATTGGGTCGGATATGAATTTTAGATATCTGACCCGTTTAACCTATTTAATATTTAGATTGGGTTGAGTCAAATAATTCATTTAACCTGTTTAACCTGTTTAACCTATTTCTGACCCATTTAACCTGACCTGTTTAACCTGTTTAATCCATTTAAGACCCGTTTAATCTGTTTAATATCTGTTTAATCTGTTTCTGATCCATTTAACTCAACCCGTTTAACCTGTTTAACCCGTTTAACCTAATTTGAGCTATTTAATAAATAGATTAAATGGGTCGGTTGGATTATCTGTTTAATAAACAAGTCGGGTTCAGGTTTGAATTTTTGACCCGTTTAATAAACAGATCGGGTTTGGGTTGATTATTTTCTGACCCGACCCGTTTATGACCGATCCGACCTGTTTGCCACCCCTAGTTGAGAATTATATGAGATGTAATTGGTAAGAGTTACCTACCCTTGAACTCATAAATATTTATTATATCATCCATAAGACTTCTATGAGAAATTGAAATCTTAACCCTACTAAGGAACCTTCCGATAGATTTTCTTATTTTTCACACTAGACGGCTATGGGATTTGCCAAATAAATAAAAATATAGTTAGACAAAAGACCTCATCTAATTGTGTATATCATCATAAGTAGTCCACTTATACATTATTCTTGTTCTTGTAGATTCATCTACATCATGGCATCTTCACTTATACTATACGGCATACTTGATGCCAACAAACTGACCAAAAAATTATGTAGATTGATTGAGGAATTTAAAAAATTTTATCATCAGGAGAAAGTCTTCTATATTCTTGATACACCTGATCCCAATCTAATCGAAGATGATGCTACAGAGGAAAGAGCCACTTTCAACAAGTGATAAGATGACACTATGACAGACATGTATATCATGTTAGCTTTTATGAGCAATGAGTTATAGAGACAATATGAAAATATGGATCCACAATCCATACTTCTCAATCTGAGGGAGTTGCATGATGAGCAGAGCAAGGCTGCTAGGTATGAGATATCCAAACAATTATTCTGTGCTAGAATGAGTGAGGGCATGTCCGTACAAATCCATATGCTTAAAATAATTGACTTAATTACTCGATTAGGTCAATTGAACTTTATTTGGATGATGAGTTAAGTCCAGATTTAATCCTATAATCACTCTCTAATTTCTTCTCTCAATTTATGATTAATTATCATATAAACAAATTGAATAAAAGTCTATAAGAGTTGCTCAATATATTGAAGACAGCTAAGAGTCATTTCAAGAATGAAAAATTATCTGTTCTATTGGTGGATGAGCTTGCCATGAAGAAGGTAAGCAAGAAGGGTTCAAAGAAAAATAAAAAGTTAAATGCTAAGATGAGAATCTCCAAGAAAAAGAAAATGAAGAATGTCCCCACCAAAGATACCTATTTCTATTGCAGCAAAGTTAGACATTGAATGAAAAATTACAAGAGTTATCTTGCAAGTGTGAAGCAGCATAAGGAGAATGCAAATATTGCATCTGCTAAATATTTGTATATAATAGTTACTAATTTATCATTAAGCACTTCAATTTTAGATTCTTAGGTATTAGATACTACATGTGGTTCTTATTTATACAAATCATTATAGGGATTATAGAAAATAAAGAAGTTAAAGAAAATAACTTCGAGCAGATCGACGCTAGTGGAGAGTCCATCCAGACTGAAGCTATAAAAATCTAAATATTAAAATTATCTTCGAACAAGATTTTAAAATTAGTAGACTATTATTATATGCCAAATATCATTAGAATTATTATTTTTGTACCTTTGTTATTTGAATATGGTTATGAAATAAAGGAAGGAAAGGGTTGCTCTATTTATCATTCGGATGGATATATGGATAATGGTCTTATATTCTTATCACTCAATGATAATATTCTTCATCTTGATCAAACCAAGAAAAGAAAGAGAATAGATGTGAATATAATATATTTCTAGCACTGTCGACCTGGCCATGTTAATGAGTCAAGAATAAATAAGTTATATAATAAGGTTCTTTGATACATATGATTTTGAATCATATAAATTATAATTTATCTTATTGGTAAGATGATCAAGACTTCAATTACTGGACATGAAGAAAGGACAAGTGAGTTATTAGGCCTCGTATATACCGATGTTTGTAGCCTAATGACAACTCAGGCTAGGTGAGGATACTCCTACTTTATCATCTTCACTGATGACTTGTCAAGATTTGGATATGTATATTAAAAAAAAATATAAATATGAAGTCTTTGATAAGTTTAAAAAGCACCAAAGTATAATTAAAAAATAAACTGATAAGAGTATTAAAGCTCTTCGATCTGATCAAAGTGATGAAAACTAGTAAATTTCTTAATCACCTTAAAGAAAAAAAATTCTCTTTGAATAGACTTCTCTTTATACACCACAAATAAATGATGTTACAAAAAGAAGAAATTATACTTTATTAGATATAGTGTGGTTGATAATGTGCTTCACAGATCTTCTAATCTTATTTTGGAGATATACTCTAGAAACTACCACATACATTCTAAACAAAATACTATCTAAATCTATTACTAGCACTCCATATGAGATATAAAAGAAAAGAGGATAAACCTTAAACATCTCAAGATATGGGACTGTCCTACTTATGTTAAAAGAATTGAAGGACATAAACTGAGTGCTAGATCAGATAAATACAAATTTGTAGGTTATCCTAAGGAGAGTATGGGATGCTACTTCTACTATCCTACTGAATAAAAGGTGTTTATCCATAGATATGCAACTTTCTTCGAAAAATAGTTTATTCAAGAAGGAGATAGTAGGAGGATAATTGAACTAGAAGTAGTTCAAGATCTACAAACCATCCTACAACAACCTATGAATAGTCCACAAGTTGATTCTCAATTAGAAGTATCCATTGATGAGGTACAATCACAACACATACTTCCTCTCCAAAAGTCAGAGAGAGTGCATAATGTACCTATCAGATATGGGTTTGTCATTAAGAATGACCACAAGCCATACATCACTAAAAATGATGATCTTATGACCTATTTGAAAGTAATCAGGAATAGTGACTCTGACAGATGGCTTGAAGCTATGAAATTTGAAATAGACTCCTTATATACCAACCAAGTGCAGACTTTAGTTGATGCACCTAAGGGTGTGACCCTAATAGATTGTAAATAGATCTTTAAAAATTACATTGAAGTTGATGGCTGAGTAGAAACCTACAAGACTGGGCTATTGGCAAAAAGTTTCAAACAAAGATAAATTTGTTGACTATGAAGAAATATTTTTATCAGTATAGCTATGCTCAAATTCATTCAAATTTTGCTTGCTATAGCTACATATCATGACTATGAGATCTGATAAATATATGCAAAGACTACTTTCCTCAATAAAAAATTTTTGAGGAAGAAGTCTACATGACTTAACCAAAAGAATTATTTTAATGGAGGATAAATTAAGTATGTAAGTTAAAAAAATCTATTTATAGATTAAAGTAAGTATCGAGGAGTTGGAACATCTATTTTGAAAAGACAGATAAATTATTTGACTTCATCAAAAATATAGATGAACAGTGTATGTATAAAAGATAAGTGGGAGTGCTGTTATCTTTTAGTTTTATATATAGATGATATACTACTTATTAGAATATAATCCAATGTTGTAATTAGTCAAAACTTGACTATCATAAAAATTTTCATGAAAGACTTAAGTGAAACATCCTACATACTTAATATAAAGATCTATAGAGATTGATCTAAGAGGATGCTAGCTTATCTTAGTCTATGTATATAGAGTTTGTGTCGAAAAAGTTCAATATGGATGGGTGTAAGAGAGGTTGTTACCTATATATCACGGCATACATCTCTCTAAAAAGATATCTCCTAAGATATCTAAAGAGAGAAAAAGAATGAGCATAATCCCATATGCTTTAGCTGTGAGATCAATTATGTATACTGTACTATGTACTAGGTTTGATGTGGCTTATGCTTTAGGCATAATAAGCATGTTTCAGATGGTTTCAGAAGAAGACCATTGGAAAGCTGTGGAAAATATTTTCAAGTATTTGAGAAGTACTAGAGATATTTTCTAATATATGATAGATCGGATTTAAAACTAAAAGGCTATGTAGATTCTAGTTTTAATCTGATCCTGTTGATGGTAAATCCATCTCAGAGTATGTATTTATTTATATGAAGTAGCAGTGAGTTGGAAGAGTTTCAAATAGCAAACTATAGCTGACTTGATTATTGAGGTAGAATTCATTACCGCAAGTGAAGTTGCTAATTGGATGAAGAAGTTCATCATTGAGTTGGATGTAATTCTAGATATTGAACACCTCATGCCACTTCATTGTGATAATATCAGAGCTATTGCTCAAGCAAAAGAACCAAGTTCTCATCAAAAATTCAAGTACATCGTAAGGTGCTTCCATCTCATTCATGAAATTATGGAAAGATAAGATGTGAGTATAGAGCAAGCTGATACTAAGAATAACAGTGGACTCATTCACTAAAATCTTATCATAGCAGCAATTTGACCACCACCTCGATAGTATGAGCATCAGGTATAGGGGCGATTAGCTTCAGTGCAAGTAGAAGATTGAAAGAATAGTATCCTGTAAGCCAATGACATAGATGATGTAATAGAACTTTTTATTTTATCTTCCTACTCATATACATGACATAGATTATGGATTAATAATATAAAGCATTGTGTTTCATCATATGCTATATTTTTTCATTTCATTTATGACTTAATTAAGATTGTGATGAACCTCATAGATTAAGATAATGATTTTAGAGCCATGATGAGATCATGCTAGTGAGATTTGAAATCTTGATAGCTCTGATCTAAAATATTCCTAATTAAAGGATTATTGAGTCGGAGATCAATGATACCGATAAGACTGGTATATCCTATATATGCTTAAAAGAGATGGTGATTTATCTCACAATCACTTATATAGTAATACTAATATAAGAGTGTGGATGCTCATTGGAGAATGAGTTTATTGAACTAACTAATCCATAGGAAGAACATCTAATAAAGCCTTACGAGCATATCAACAAATGATTCTTTGGTGGAAATGGTGCAAATGATCTTTAGACCTAATATCACCATGGTACCTTATGTATATGGATTTATATCTTAATCCATATCCTAACATGACTCTCTGAGATATATATAGGATATTCTAGACATGGCAAAATATATATGAAGATTGTGAGTAGTCAACAAAGAATCGGTCACTCCTTGTAAGAGGAGAGATCATCCCATGTGATCTTATAGGATGATGACTCAAAAAATCTTTGGACAAAGTAAGAAAAAAATTAGAAAAAATTTTTAATATTTTATCAATTGAGTCATCATCATTAATTAAGATATATATGGATAAGTATTTGGACTTGACATGATTTCATATCCGTGGCTTATCTAGGTATTATGTAATCGAAGGATTGAATTACATGATAACTTTCCATAGAAGAATGTTTTGGTTATTCCATCAAAATTTTATATCTTTTAGATAGTTATGATATATTACTAGATATCAATCTTGACTTTTAGACTCTTATAAATTAAAGAGTTTAATTCAATAATTAATTAAAAGAGTTTTAATTAATTGATGCACTTGGGTTTAACATGTTTTGGACCTAATTAATTAGAAAAATTATAATTAAATTAGATGGGCATGAGCCTGGATCTACTGCTAGCTAGATATAGAATCTAATAGGTCATACACTTATAAAATTATTATCAAGGACTTAAGATTAATAACTTATTCAATTTAGGCCTTAGTGGATCTAATTGAATAAATACTAAGATTTGAAAGAATAATACCCTACAAGCCAATCGCATGAGGATGCGAAGAAATTTTTTTTATTTTTTTCTACTCATTTATATGATATTAGTTATTTTATTTATGAGATATTATATTTTATCATTTGCTGTATCATATTTTTATGATTATGATAAACTCCATAGATTAGGGCAATGATTTTAGGGCCATAATGAGATCATACCAGTGAGATCTAAAATTTTGATAGCCTCAATCTAAAATATTTTTAGTCATCATATTTTTATGATTATGATAAACTTCATAGATTAGGATAATGATTTTAGGACCATAATGAGATCATACCAGTGAGACCTAAAATTTTGATAGTCTCAATCTAAAATATTTTTATGATTATGATAAACCCCATAGATTAGGGCAATAATTTTAGGACCATAATGAGATCATACCAGTGAGACCTAAAAT
>KE506707.1:38142-51095 GCA_000441515.1 Elaeis oleifera | reverse complement strand
TGATGGGCACTTGGATGGTCAGGTAGAATCGGGGGGGGGGGGGTGGTCCTGGTCTAGCACATAGCCCAACTTCTCCGAACTTAAGACAATCTTAAGATTTCTGAACCAGTCCTTGTAGTTAAGGCCAACTAGTAAGTTGGACTCTAGAATATGGACTAATGGGTTGGAGACTGACATGGTTAATTGCGAAGAGTGAAGATTCAAGTTAGATAATTGTAATCAATTTTAAAATTGTTTAAGAGATTTTAAGAAATAAATTAGACTCCTACTATTTTCATGGATCTCTCACACTCCCCGTGGAGATGTGAAAACCCCTACATGACTAGGATTCTTAGTGGGTACTGTGATCCTATCGATACACGTGCACCTCACCATGCTCTCATTGCCATCAGTGAAATGATTCTCTTTCTCTAATTTCTTTGTAGTGTAGAGGTATAAAAGGGAAATGTGTATGTGATAGCATCGTAAACTAGTATAGTATGTCAACAGATTGTCACACCATATGCCCTATTCATCGATGAGTTCCTAGTTGACTGTAATCGATATATTGGGCCATGCTATACTGATGAGTGGACAACTATTGTCCAATGCTTCTCAAGCATGGTGTAGCAATTGATCTCTAAGTCATGAAGCCTCAACATGCCCATTTTATTGGCCCAATCTTTAGTTAAGTCAAACCCATCATTCAATGCATAGGTAAAGTCATCATTAGGTCCCTCATCGTATCTGATTTACCTAGCAATATCTCATACTAATAGAGTGGTTGTATCTTCTCGGTGCAACTAGATCACTGTAACCAGTCGAGAACAATCAACACTAGTAGGATGCTCGCACACCTACAATAGTAGAAGACCTACGACTTAATATTTATGGAGAAGTTTGGGTTCAGATCTCATCTAAGTTAGCATAATCTAATGTCTGACTAATCAGATTCAGATAGTACAATCTCATGTCTGACTAATCTAGTCAGCATGGATGAACACGAATGACCAAGCAACCTTATTCAAAACTTAATCAACCAAGTTGGTCAGGTAAGTGATATCGGTGGAAGGGTCTGCCAATGCTTGCCTTAGTCACCATCAAAATGGCATGCTTCTAATTTAAAACTATCAATCAAAATTTCTTATTTTAAACATCAATTGGTCAATTAGAATTGAATAGATCAGCCTAGTTATTCAGACTCGATCTACTGTGCTAAATTCGGTCTTGAGTCAATCAATTTATATCAAAATATGAATCAATATAACCAACTATAACTAAACTCAACTTTGAACCTCTTTTGACCTAATCCTAACCTGCTATTGATTAGGTTCGATTAACTGCTCAAAATCGAAAATGGATTCTAACTTGATCTAATCAACGACCCTTATTGTAGTTCAATCACTAGACCTAATTGTTCAACCCATATCCTCATGCATAACCTAAAATTTTGATCCTCAAAATAATTTTAGATTAGGTTTAAGTACATAAATTAATGTCTTATGATCTCGAACTAATTTTAGATGTAAACTTAATATCATATATCACATATATGGTGTTTTAGATCTAAAATCTACAAAATATATATCACATATATAATTTTTTAGATCTAAAACTAATATGGTACATATCTCATACATGCATAATCAGATCTAAAATAATGATTAAAATATTTTAAAAATATTTTTCAAAAATTTCGTTCGTATCGTACTAGAACAACTTTTATAGTATAAGGGATAAACCTTATATCAGGAAAATCTTATATCAGTTCGATGCGAACCTAAATCATTTTAATTTAGATATAATAAGGAACATGATATATCTAATATATCAAATTTCAAATATAAAATTATTGAATTTTATATTTCAAAAACTATTTTTAAAATTGATCAATCTTGTGCTAGGACAACCTTTACAATAAAGGAGGTTTACCCCATACCAAGACAACCTTATATCAGCATAAGATCGATTTCTATTAATCATAACTATCAGATCTAAAATAAAATTAGATCTAAATCTATTTCATGCATATTAAAACTCGTGGCTCTGATACCATTGTTGTGTTCAGATGATTTCAACATGCAGAATTCTTTTCATCTCATGAAAATGTAGTGGAAAATATAGATTAAAACTTTAACCTATTGCATGCCCTAGATCTCATCTAATATCACCGAAAAGGGATCTAATATGCATGATAAAATCAGATTTATACATCTAAAAATAGAAATAAAGAGGATTAAAATTTTACATTGAGATCACTATCCACTTGCAAGCCTGATCTGGATGGAATCCTATCGTAGAAGAAGACTGCACGAACACCTTCACACAGGATCTTGAAGAAGATGCTAAAAGAAAACCCTTTCTCTTCTTCTCTGCTTTCTTTTCCTCTCCTTTTTCTCTCTTATTTCTCTTTGATTTTCCTCTCCTTTTTACCATGGAATCTTGATGGAAAAGTTGGGGCATCCAAGAGGTGGAACGTCCCTCTTATAGGTGCAAGAGTGGGAAGCCACAAGGAGGCCTATGCCCAAACCCTAGGAGGAATCAAATTCCTCCTTAATCTCCACACCACAATAAAGGAAAAAATTAGAGGAAATTCTCAATCTGATTCTCGATCAGATGGGAATTGATTATTTTTAAAATTAATCAAGAGAGAGAATCTTAGATGGAGGGGGTGCCAACAGAATCTTAGATGGAGGTTGGTGCCCTCCTTCTTTGTTCGTGCTAGGAGAAGGATGCCACCTCCTTCCCTTTTCATGCTGAATAGGAGAGAGAACCTCAATCAAACTGAGATCCTCTTAACCTAATCCAAGTAGGTGAGGTTTAAGATCAATTTTGGTTTTGTTTGAATCCAATTCGAATCTGATTCGAATCTAATTTGGAAAGGCTGTTAATCCTAATCCAATTAGGATTGAAATCTAAGTCCAACTTAGATTATTAAACCCAATTAGCCTCAAATTAAGTCAAGTTCAATTAGATTAAATCTAATTTAATTAATTTAAACTTGATCTATAATTTAATTACATCAATTTATATTGCAACATTTGCAATCAAGTCCCTAATGCTAATAATTAGCGGTTACTAAATTTGTAACTTTTACAAATTGATCCAAATCATCAATCCAATTGATAATTTGATCTTGATCCAATCAAATGACTTAGTCAACTTCTTTTGTGTGTGATCCCATAGATTTTATTCTATCTGGTTGTGAGACTTATAATGATCTCTATCAAAGTAACATCGAAAACTCTTTTCGATATGTCGGAATAATTTCAACTCACATCCATCAAAGATCATCGATCCAGAATGATCCTGATAAGTTCTCACAATCCATCAGTGACATCTAGCAATATATAGTGGTAATCCAAAAGAATTGAAGGTAGAACCTTTAGATGTAGGTATCGTATGATTTAGTTTTTTTATCGAAAGTTTCGACAGGATGCAGGTCATGAAAACTCATCAAATCCTAAGCATTTGTCATATGCTAGACTTATTTAACTTGAGTCCAATCGTGAATCATATGAAAACTCCTTTTCATTATCATATTGCTGTGGCAACAGACTTAAGGACTTAGCCTCTTAAGTCATATAGGACTACTCAACTACCAAGGCTAATAGATCCCTTATGAGTGCACACCCTACTCCTACAACGAACTTACTGTAGCCAACGAACACCGTAAGGCCCCGAATGGTTAGGGATCATATTTATATATTGTCAAATTATAGCAATCCTATTGTGAGAAGCTGATGTACTGTAGATCAAAGAACTATTCACACAACTACAGCATCGAGATAGTCACCGACGAGTAAGTAGACATCTAAGTGATTTCTCATTCTTGATCACGCTCAGTACCGTTGTTCTTTAATAATTATCTGTACTCTCACTTCAGTATCCCTACATTGTAGATTCGAGACTCGTCTATCTGAAAGAGAAGCAATCCGGGCACCGATCTTGATGGATCCATCACCATCCCTATGATGATCTAATGATCGGGAGCAATTCAAGAGTTAATCTATAATGACACATATCTCAAATTCTCAACTCTTGAGAATATGTGTCACTGTCCATTAACTTCTTGGATGATTCACAGACACATTACATATGAATGGATAAAAAATATTATTTATTAATTTTAATAAATCGAGTACAAAATATGTCCTAGAATAATACAATGTGTCAGCCAATAATTGGCTTTCCAGATCATACATCTAACTGTGAGATCACACATCTAACTGTAAGATCAAACTCATGGTGCAACACAATCATGGTGAACTCAATACTAAGCACCCTAAATCAAAATTTGATAAACCAAATTGGCTGGATAAGCGATGATCGATTGGAGGCTCTCCACTGCTGATGCAATGGTCCTAATTAAGTAACCACCTTTCAAAGCACTTGTCTTAGACACCAATAGGTCAACTTATTCAAATTGGACTTGACTTTTGGTTCTTACCATAGATTGAGAAATTGCAACTATTAAAAGTGTATTCATGATACAACCCTACTCTAAGGATTTGTAGTGATTCATGGAGATCATTATATGTATCCATGAAAATACAAGCATGACTATCACATAGTCCTTATGTTCATGCTAATTTCTTATGATGTTTTATGTATCAATCTCTTATCATCCTAGACCAACCATATCACATAATGACCCTCGTTATGTAAGGGCAAATTTGTATCAGGATGACCTTAGATTGATTTATAAAATTTTATCTTATGTTCAATCAAATTACTCTAACTTCAAAATGTCCATATCATCATAGATCACATCAAGATAAATCTCTATCTATGAACATCATCTCATGCATGAACATATAATAAAGATAAAATTCAGATCTAATAAGGTTCATATCACATGAGAATTAGATACAGAATTTTGGATGCATGAACATAAAAAATCAGATTTTCAGATCTTAAATAATTTTTAGATCCTCAAATCAATGCATGAACATAAATAATCTGAATTTTAGATTTGAAAATAGATTTTTAGATCATAAAATCCATCGCATGAATTTTAATCATTTAGATTTTTAAATCAGAAATAAATTTTCAGATTTTGAACTCCTCCTTTTATAATCATTCATAATTTTAGATTTGAAAATAATTTTTAGATATGAAATCTAATCTTAATCTTGCAATAATGAGATGGCTCTGATACCATTGTTAAGAAATGCCATCACATGGCGATCCAGTATACATGCAGAGATTCAAAAAAAAAAATTTAAATATGTAGTGAAAGAAAATTTTAAAAATTTTTCAACATCGTTCTAGGACAACCGTGCAACATAACGTATCAACGTTATGTCAAGACAACCTTATGTTAGAATGATATTAAGATAAATCTTTAATTATATCTAATCTAATCAAGTATACATAGAGATCATATCTCAACATAATGCCAGGCATCATCATATATACAAGAATAAGATTTATGCAAAAATGAAATTAAATTTTACCTTTGTGCAGGATCTTCACCATAATCCGATGATCCATGGATATCTTCATGATTCGTTGAAGCTACGATCCGATGATCTATGGATGTCTTCAAGGTTCTTTTAAAGCTGCACATGTATCTAGCCTCTACAGTATCCACACAAGGCTGACCTAATCAAAGATCTCAATCTCATCGGGGTGCTAGCTCCCTGTAGAAATAGCTCCTTGAATTGTCAAATCTTTGATCTCTTTTGATTCTATTCTCAAAAAATCAAAGAGATCCATAGTAGGATCAAGAAATTAGATCTAATTTGATTTCTTTTTCTTTCTTTTCTCAAGAGAAAGAAGAAGATCTTGAAAAGATAAGAGATCAAATCTCTTTTTTTCTTTCCATCCAACTCTTGGACCGATCATGGAGGAGGAGAGAGATGAGGCATCCAACTCTTGGATCAAGAAAGAGAGAGAGCCATCCATCTCATGGATATAAGAAGAGAGGAAGAAAGAGGAACCAGTCCATCTCATGGACGTAGGAAGAGGGAGAGGGTGAGGCATCCATCACATGGAGCGCCCCTCCCTATTCTCTTCTACTTTTGCGCTAATCACAATCATGCACGCCCCTCTCCTTTTCTCTCTTTGCTTCATGCCAATAACCTACCATAATTTACCGTGTGTTCTGTTTAGAGGTGCCCCTTATCCCATTTTGAACTAAGGATTAGGGTTAGGTGTAGTTTGTTAAAAGTCCATCAAGAGAAGGACTCTTATGTGTTGCCCACTCTCTTTTAGCGCCTCTCCTTTTTGCACCCCAATTTTTCCATGCAAAGCCATCTTAGGCATCATGAATTAGGCATAGATAAAGAGAGGGAGTCCTAGTTTAATGGGATTCTGAAATTCTATCTTAATTCTAATCTGATTCGAATCCAATTCGAATCTAAATTGAGTCAAATCCAATTAGAAATTAAGTTCAAATCTTATTTGGACTAGAAACTTAAGTTAAATCAGATCCAATTAGATTAGATCTAATTTAATTCGATTCATATTTGATTAAATCAAATAATTAGTAATAATTATAATTAAATCCTCCTATAACTTACTAACTTTTAGCAAGTCCTTCATATAATTTTTATATATTACTCCAATCATCAATCACATTGATAATTGGATCCTTTTACGATTCAAAATTACTATTCGACAATCCGATCAGTCAGAATCTCTTTTGTATGTGATCTCGTAGGTTCTATTCTATCTGGTAGTGAGATATATTTTGATCTCTATTAAAATATTATTGAAACTTCTTTCAATAGATTGAATAATTCAGCTCACCAACTGAGAATTATTGACCATCAAAGTAATTTTGTTGGTCTCACAATCCACCAATGATGCCTAACAGTATAAAGTGGCAACCCAATAGAATGAAAGTAATGAATCTCTAGGTATAGTTATCATGTGATTCAGTTTTCTATCGTGAATCCCGACTAGATGGAGGTTATGAAAAACTCATCAAATCTCATCATCTGTCATATGCAAGATTGACTCGACTCGAGTTCATTTATAAATTTTCATGAAAACTCGTTATCAGTATTTACACTTACTTCAGCTAAAGACTTTCTAAACTTAGTCTCGCAAATTGCATAGAATTTCTCATTTTCTACTGAGGTCAATAGATTCTATCTAGGTGTACACCCTATTTCAACAAGGAACCTACTGTAGCCAACATACACCTTAAGGCTCTGTATGGCTAGGAGATCGATTTATGATATAGTCAAACTACAGGGATCTTATTGTGAACAACTGAGGTACCATAGGTTAAAGAACCATTCACACGACTACAACATCGAGAAAGTCACTGATAAGTGAGTAGACATCCAAATGGCTTCATGTGTTGGTCACACTCTGTACTTTTATTCTCTAACAAACATCTGCACTCTCACTCTAGTGTCTTCACACTGTAGACTCGAGATTTATCTACTCTAAGAAAGTGATCCATGCACTCATCTGATCGGATCAATCACTATCTCCATGATGATCTATCGATCAGGAGTAATTTGAGAATTAACCATCAATAACACATGTCTCAAATTTTCAACTTTTGAGAATATGTGTCATCATCTTATTAACTCCATGGATGATTCATAGATATATACACTACATAAATGATAACTAACTATCCTAAATAATTAGTTCAAATACGAAATTATATCCTAAAAGAATTAATATGTCAGTCTGATTGGCTTCTAGGCACACATCTGGGTATAGATCCTCCAGAACTTAGGGACATCTTTGGTGAGCTTCTTGATAATAAGAGGATCTATAAAGTAGATTTCTTCTTATAAGAATAAATGGTGCACATACAGAGGTGATGTGTGATGGTTGGACCTATCCTACTAGGTGGAGCACCATCAACTTCGTGATATATTATGATGAAAAATATTTTTCATAAGTCAATTGATGCTTCAGATAAGGTACACAACACTATGTACATCCTTGGACTGATGGAGGAGGTGATTGATATAGTAGAAGAGCAGCATATCATGTAGGTCATCACAGATAATGGGCTACAATATGAGACCGTCGAGGAGTTGTTGATGGAGTGGCAACTATATATTTACTGAAACCTATGTGCTGCATATTGCATCGACCTCATGTTGATGGATATTGAGAAGCTTCATAGGATGCAATAGACAATGGTCTTAGTCCAGACTATTACTAGATTCATCTACAATCAATCATACATGGGTCTTGGCACTGATATGGACATATACCAAGGGAGAGATCCTGAGACCGAATGCCACATGGTTTGTTATAAACTATACAGCACTTAAATAGCCTTCTAAATAAGAAAGCAACTTTATGTTAGATGTTTGTCAATGTTGAGTGGCAAGAGAGTAGATATACAAAGGCCTACACTGAGAAAAGTTATATGGAGAACCTGATGACAAGTCAGTCATTCTGGCAATAGACCAATAAGATAGTGAAGGCTATCAAGTTGTTATACGAGATGCTAAAGGTCATGGATAGTGAAAGATATCCCTAGATGGACTTCTTATATCATATGATGGAGAGGATAAAGAATAGATTAGTAAGATAGATCCAAATATGTATAGAATATATCAGTATCATCAAGCAACGACGGGAATACCAGATGGATAGGGACTTACATCTTGTAGGTAAGCATAAAATCAAAAAATCCTCTAAAAACTTTTTACTTTTGTACTTGTATAAGTTTACTTAACTATTTGTGAAATTTATTTACAACTTACTATCTGAATTTGAGATTTCAGTATAGCATATCTAAGATGGATATGGATAACGAGCTTCTGAGTGCTCTTCATAATATGATATATAAGATGGTGCTCGATCCAAAAATCATAGCTATATGTCTACAAGAGATATGTTAGGTTTACTGAGGTCTAAATATTTAATTAAATTTGGTCATTAATCGGTAACATATTTGTTAACTTAAGAAATATATTTTTCACAGACAAAATAGTTTAGAGAGGGGATAGATGGCTTTAGATCTCATTAGCTGTTGTAAGCAAAAAAAGGATGAATCTAGATAAATTAGATTTCAATAATGACAAAACTTTATTGACATTATATGTCTACTAATTTCATACAATCTAATATATAATTTTGCTTAATATTTTGTGACAGAATGGTGGATTTATTTGGATAGTCCATAAATAATTTAAAAGGTGTGGTTATCTGCATTATTTCCTGGATGGTCTTCTCTAGTAGCTATGAGTACAATTGATTAACTTTGGCCCTCATCCACAGTCGGCAGAAAAATTATCTGACATCGAAGTGTCTCGATGATCTTGTATATATTCACTACAATCTAAGGTTGAGGCTAAAATATATCTAAGAAGAAGTACAACTGAAGTACATAATGTTGATGATAGATGATTATACTCTTGATGATCAGGATTTGATGATCAGATGGCTTACAGGCCAGTAGTAGGAGTCAAAGCTTGATGAGCTGTGATCCTCTCTATGACCAATATTTTGGTAGCTGGGAAGATTAGGGTGGATCTAAGGCAATGGACAGACATAAATATTTTACATAAGGTTTCAGCTAATCAGCCACAATCTAAGGGCTGCAGGGGAGCCATTCATTATGTGACTCCCTGTCCAAGACACCCTTCCAGAGACTTCAGCGAGAACTATTGAGACGAGGCCAGTCATCTCACTCATAAAGAAGACATCCATCCTCCAAGGCAAAATAAAGTCAATCACAAAGGGGCATAAGGGGTGGTGGCCAAGCAACTACTCAGCAAAAAGAAAAAAAAGGAAAATAGTTGCAGCCATGACAAAGTGAGTAGAGTCAGCTCACTCAGATTTAGAGATCAAGGAAGGTGATGATAATTCTGATAGTCATAGATCTGATAGCCAAGGAGGGAGTGGAGGACAAGAGACCACCATTCTTGAGCCGTAGCTATAGGGTGATCTTTGATTCATTGGTGAGTCCCCATATATGCATACTATACAAGATAGGGACTATGTTATATGAGCTGATAAAGTCCATAAGGACACCATTTTATGTAGACAATGGGCTCCTAGAGGTCGTTTAGTATACGATGCAGCTATAGATGACCTCGCACATGGCATAGGATTTATAGATGTATCAGGTTCACCCTTGTATTATGCATCCTACTATCCGCAGACAGTTTATGATCCATATGGATATGGTATATTTGAGGATCGTCTTTCAATGGCTACTACCTTATACAGTCCAGAGCATCTCATAGATCAGATTTTGTTGTCGGTATATTTAGATAGATCCTTTCATAACTGTACCATCAATCCAAGGATATCTCTCAGAGTTAGAGTTTGAATGAGAAATCTGAGCTATCCTACAATATAAAGTAGAGACTTTAAGGAATGAGCATCCAGGACTATAATGCTGCTTGATTAAAGAGATGGATTGATATTTTTTTC
The DNA here is from genome assembly GCA_000441515.1 of Elaeis oleifera. Classification (NCBI taxonomy): domain Eukaryota; kingdom Viridiplantae; phylum Streptophyta; class Magnoliopsida; order Arecales; family Arecaceae; genus Elaeis; species Elaeis oleifera. The sequence continues at coordinate 40,745 of KE506707.1, read as the reverse complement.
GATTATGTAGATGACCCAGATATATACAAGCATCATCGACACTCAATGAGAAACTAGATCAGGAGAGGTCTTGAGGTTAGTATATTATACTTTATAGTTTTATTTAAATACATTTAATACATTATTTTATATTTGCTTTATTTATTTAGAAAATATTATATAACATAAATGAATGTCAACTTGGATTTAAAATAATTGAAAAAAAATTATTTGGATGAAAAAAATTGAAAAAATAAAAAATATGTCGGTATGGAATCGACATACCTGACATTACCGACACTCGATATGGTATGGTACCGATACCATACTGTATTGGTCAGCAATCAGTACAGGTCTCGATATTGGTTCTAAAAACTTTGCTCCAAAGTATAAAGAATTAGATTGAACTGATTTAGAGACACCCAACACCAGCTGGGAGCTTAAAAGAGGAAGGTCGGAGATGCACCCAACACCATGGAGATATCTCAGCTTCGACCTGGACCTCCATTGAGTTAGCATACCTGCACCTCAAGAATATCTTGACTCTAACCTAGACATCCAAGCTGGTGTATCGGCACTATAGAGATATCTTGGCTCTAGCTCAGACCTCCATTGAGTCGGCATACCAACACTTCAGAGATATCTCAACTCTAGCTCAAATACCTAAGCTAGTGTACTGACACCATGGAGATATCCTGGCTTTAGCTCGAACTTGAAAGAAGAGTGCCCTATAAGCCAATCGCATGAGTTATATGTTGGGATTTTTCTTTATAAACTTTCAACTCATGTAATAACATTATTCATTAATAAAATGATGCATTGATTCATCATTATAGCTGCATCTTATTGTATTTAAGATTATAATAAAATCCATGAATTTAGACAATGGTTTTAGGCCATGAAGAGTTTATGCCTGTGAAATATAAACCCCAAATCTTAGTCTTAAACATTCCTGATCGTAGGAACATTAAGTTAGGGATCAATATTTCAGATAGACTGGCATATCCTATATATGCTCGATGGAGACGGTGGCTGATTTCACAAGTCACTTGTGTGAGATACTAATACAAGGATATAGGTGCTCATTAGAGAATGAGTTCACTGAATTGACTCATCGATAGAGAACATCTTATGGAGCCTTACTTGTATGTCAAAAGTAAAGAACGATGACCTACAAGCCAATCGAAATTTATATTTGATGGACTGTTCTTTAATCTTTCTGACTCATGTAATGACATTTTATAAATAATAAAGATATTATGTTTCATCATATGCTGCATCTTATATTTGTTAAGATTATGATAAACCCCATAGATTAAGGCAATGATTTTAGGGCTATGATGAGATCATGCCTGTGAGACCTAAAATTCTAAAATTCTAATCTAAAATATTTCTAGTCATTAGATCATTAAGTCGGGGATCAATATTTTTGAGAAGACTGGCACATCCTATGTATGCTCGATGGAGAGGGTGATTGATCTTATAGTCACTTATGTGAGACACTGATACAAGGATGTGGGTGCTCATTAGAGAATGAGTTCACTAAATTGATCTGACTTGAGAACATCTTATGGAGTCTTACTTATCAAAAGATATTTTTCTTAGTAAGAGTTGTGCAAATAATTCTCTGACCTAAGACTACCATAGAACCTGTTGCTGCAAAAATCCGCCGGCGTCAGAGATGATGGAGTCGAGGGTGCCGCGGTCGCCGTCGGGACCTGCAAAAGAAGTCTAAACTGGAGGTGGGGTTGCTCCGGCAAGACCCTCCGACGCTCAAGTCAGTTCTCTGCCTCAACAAGAATGGAGTGCTCGAACAGAGATTTTAGCAGAGTCTTGAGATCGAGAATAGAGCTTAGAGAATAACGTATCTGGGGGCTTCTTTATAGGCAGAGGGCGTAACAGACTTGATGGCGACGCTTGTAACCGCCTGGTAGTGGGCCGTTCAGGAGTTTGTTACGGAGGGTAGTGGAGTAGAGACGTGGACATCGTTATGGCTTGCCGCGTGGGCCTGTTGCGGAGAGTGGAATGATGTCCGTTGTTGTGACTTGCCAGAGCATGATGGAGCCGCGTGGGGTTCATTGCAGAAAGTGGTGTGGCATTGTGGCCGTTATAGTGGCCTGTCAGTGAGCCTGAGCTCGTCGGGCGAGGCTCGGTAGGGGTGTCTGGAGGAGGGACGTGATCCCCGGTCTGAGAGAAGTCCGGACGTTTCTGAAGTTGTTGACGAACCCTCTGATGACGGGTGTCTCAGACGTTGGTACTGCGTAGGCTGAAGTCATTTCGCTGGGGAAGCTCTGTTGGAGAATTCTTGTTGGTGAAGCTCGGCTGGAATCGGCCTGGCGCGGGGGTTCACTTGAAGGCTGTCTGCTGGGGAGGCCTGGTTACATGAAGGATCCGGCGAAAGATCGTCTGACAGCTGGACTTGGGAGATGTTGCTAAAATCTGTTCGCTAGAAGAACCTGTAAAATATTATTGAAGTTTGGATGGAATTGATGAAGGTCGGGTGACACTGTTGGAGGGAGGTTGGCACTGTTGGAGGTTGGTTGACATTGTTGGAGATCGGTTGGCACTGTTGGAGGTCGGTGACTGGAGGGATGTGAGGGGTGCTGGAGGCGGTCGGTCGTTGA
>KE506706.1:61121-76940 GCA_000441515.1 Elaeis oleifera | reverse complement strand
GAGTTTCCAGAAGAATACTTCTTTATAAGGCAATAAAACTGTATCTCCAACGATGAGATGATCCCAGTCGCATCTTCCATGAGTTTCCAGAAGAATACTTTCTTTATAAGGCAATAAAACTGTATCTCCAACGATGAGATGATCCCAGTCGCATCTTCCATGAGTTTCCAGAAGAATACTTTCTTGATCGAACGCGAACAATTGAACGTATCTGATAGGAAAATCTCAACCGTTCTTCTCCCAATCATCAATAAACCAGAAACGGACAGATAAACGCTAAAAGGGATTATACAAAAGAAAAGAAAAAAAAATCATCCATTGGATCTGAATTCAACGGTCGTGAATTTTGAATACCAGCAAAGACCCTCTCTGCTCCCAAGTCGGTGCATCAAAACCGCCATTCCATGGGCAATACCGTAATCTGCCACGCTCCTGGGTCCATGATATAAACCCCACGGGAGGGATCAACCTAGCCGTCTCCGATATCCAACCCTCTTAGAAGAAAAGCGAGCCTAAGATCTCTCCCCACCCGGCCCACCGCCTTCCGATCCTAATTCCTTCTCTTCCCGCCGCTCTCGCAGCCTCCTCCGGTCCAGCCCTCCGCCAGGGAATGCTGCATGATGAGGAGATCTAGTCCTAATCTCGCCGTGAAGCGGAAGAAGTACGGCGGCCGGAGCTGCCACCGCAAGCACGTCGAAGACGGGTAGCCCTCTCTCTCTCTCCCTCCCTCCCTCCCTACATTTCTAAAGTAATCCAGGCGCGAAAGAATAAAGAAAAAAAAAAAAAGAGAAAGAAAAGAAAGAGGTCTCACCATGGAGGAGGTGGCGCCACCGTCGCCGGCGGCGGAGGGGAAGAGCGTCCTCCACGGTCGCTACGAGCTCGGGCGCGTGCTGGGGCGTGGGACTTTTGCGAAAGTCTACCTCGCCCGGAATCTCCGGACGGGAAAGAGCGTGGCGATGAAGGTGGTGGGGAAGGAGAAGGTGATCCGGGTGGGGATGATGGAGCAGGTGAAACGCGAGATCTCGGTGATGAAGATGGTCACCCACCCCAACATCGTGGAGCTCCACGAGGTCATGGCCACCAGGTCTAAGATCTTTTTCGCTATGGAGCTCGTCCGCGGCGGCGAGCTTTTCTCCCGGATCGCTCGTGCCGGCCGCCTCCGGGAGGAAACCGCCCGCCACTACTTCCGCCAGCTCATCTCTGCCGTCGACTTCTGCCACAGCCGCGGCGTCTACCACCGGGACCTCAAACCAGAGAACCTCCTCCTCGACGACGTCGGCAACCTCAAGGTCGCTGACTTCGGCCTCAGCGCCTTCGCCGACCACGTCCACTCCGACGGCCTCCTCCACACCACATGCGGGACTCCGGCGTACGTCGCGCCGGAGGTGATCGGGAAGAAGGGATACGACGGCGCCAGGGCCGACCTCTGGTCTTGCGGGGTCATCCTCTTCGTCCTTCTCGCTGGGTTCCTCCCTTCCAGGACGATAACCTCGTCTCCATGTACAAGAAGATCCACCGCGGGGACTTCCGTTGCCCACCCTGGTTCTCGTCGGAGGCCCGCCGGGTCGTCACCAAGCTCCTCGATCCGAACCCCAGCACCCGGATCACGGTAGCCAAGCTGGTCGAGACGCCCTGGTTCAAGAAATCGCCGATCCTAAAGCCGGTGTTTGAGCCGGCGTCGGCGTCGGCGGCGGCGGCGGCGGCGGCGGCTGAGGAGAAGGGTAAGAAGGAAACGGAGGAGCCGCAGAGGCTGAATGCGTTCCATCTGATCTCGCTCTCGGAGGGGTTCGATCTGTCGCCCCTTTTCGAGCAGGGCGGGGGGAGGAGAGAGGAAGGGATGCGGTTCGCGACCCGGGAGCCGACAAGCGGGGTGATCTCGCGGCTGGAGGGGGTGGCGTCGCGGGCGGAGGGGCGTTACCGGGTGACGAAGAGCGGGGCGACGGGGGTGCGGCTGGAGGGGGAGGAGCTGGGGAGGAAGGGGAGGCTCGCGGTGGCGGCGGAGTTCTTCACGGTGGCGCCATCGGTCCTGGTGGTGGACGTCCGGAAGGATGCCGGCGACAGCCTCGAGTACCGGAACTTCTGCAGCGACGAGCTCCGCCCCGCCCTGAAGGACATCGTTTGGCCCGCCTCCGACTCCCAAACCACCACCACCGTCTGATCAAAGCCCATGTCCGTCCGATCAACGGTCGAGATTCGTGGCGATTCTTAGGATATTTTCTCTAGCGCCCATCTGCGATGTTGGTGTATTAGTGTCATTAAATGTGTTTGTATAAATCGAAAGCCGGGGGCGTTTATCTGTTTCGTTCTTGTTGATGTTTTCGTTGCGTTAGTCTCATGTTCCTCTCTAACATTAACTCTGTTCATTCTATTCTTGTTTAATTGCATGGATTTGGCTGTTGAATGTTTTATTAAATAAACTTAAACGTAGATCATATGTCATGCCATATTTTAGTATTTTACATGGATTATAAAACCTTAATTGGATTATCGAAACTTAAGTCGTATCATAAGGCTGCATGTTGGGCTCAGTGATGCTGTAATATATATTATCTGGGTTTGGCAGCTCCAGGTCTAAAAATATGAGGATTTCTCTAGCGAGCAAAGATTGGTTGGGTTTAAACCAAGTTTTTCCGGTATGTCTGACCACAGGTATCTATCCTATGCAATTACTGGCTACAAACTCGATCAACACTGTTATTATTGTCCTCCTTTCTCATAAAAAAAAAACATTGCAATTGGTTCTACTCTTAAAAATTTTTAGACATCCATTTCAATGAGCTGAAACTCTTCTCGAGTTTTCTCATGTTTCTGCTGCAAATGCCCATGCTGTCATTGATGTTGCGGGTTGCATAGGTTATTTAGATTTCACCAGGGATCATTAGCATTAACTATGCTGGAGGTTGATTGAGTACGAAGAATCTCCAGATGAATTCCTTCAAAAAAAAAAAATTGAAGAAGAAGAATCCCTAGATGAATTCGTTCAAAAAGAAGAATCATCCCCAGATGAATGCATCTTTGAGGCTCCTACCCCTCTTTCAAGTGACCATGCATACATACAAATGTATATACATATATACATATATACATGTATACCTATGTAAGTACATACATGGTCTTTTATTTGCTCTGCTTTTTATTCAAGTTTGGCATTCAGTGGGTCCATGTGCAAGTCATCTTTGGTTCTTTCACCTACCAAGATGAAACAGGGGAGTCGACAACTAGAGTAGAGAGACGGCTTCTTCAACAGTTCAATCTTGCTCGAAGAGTAGTGTATAATTAGTCAAATGCTCTGGTAGCATGCTACCATTAATTTGACCCTAAAGCATCAAGTGACAGCACCTAAGGTTTATTGAGAGCAAGACTGGCAGACGTATAACGTGCCTTGTCTTGCAGCTTGAGTCATCTGTTAGGATGAAGATAAGAAACATGATTACAAGGGTGCAATGGATCCAACTGATACCGGTTCTCCTTTCTGAATTCAGACAGATATTCCAAGACTCGGTGGTCGCCGGTTTCCTGAGGTTTTCTATGGTTGCAGGTGCATGTCAACTCTATTGTATCACATGTGAGGGGCTCAACCGGCGGGACCATATTCCCTTATCCAGGGAACTGCAGATTCTTGAGGGCCTGATGACAAAGAACAAGGCACTCATACCCCACACCCAAACCGAATGAACTGGTTTTGGCTGGACATTTGTATCGGAGTGCTTATGCTCGGACATTTCTTTTATCATTGCCCCCATGCAGCGTATCTCTGTCGTTGAGCTCCAAGTGGAGTTCTACTTTGATTAATTACCAGGCTTCTGCTTGATCTGTTCATGGCAACATCTTGGAGTATTTCATATTTTACAGTTCCTTGCGATATTGGTGTAAGAGATTGGAGATTTTGTTAACCATTGCACCTGCCGACACGGTGATTGGTATATAGTGTTACCATTGTTCATGAGACAGTGGCGTCCAATAGATAGATGTAAATGAACTAAATATGAACAAGGACGGTGAAGTTGTTTGATTTTGACCCCTGAAAGCGTTGCTTTAAACGTCTCAGTTCTGTGCAACTATCTAATTGGGAGGAAATTACAGAGATAAAAATTAGGAGGGTGTGGTTGTAGAGAACTCGTGAACTCCAGCAAGTTCTGACACATCTTATTGGAAGTATTACATTCATTATTAAGCAGAGCAACTCAAAGCTAAGCTACATGAAGACTATTTAAGGATCTAGACTAGAATTCCCCATATAAGTGTCAGATGATTAGAACCGACCCATGAACACAATCACATTGTAACCATAATAGTCAAGCACTATAAGGTGTAGTCCATGAAACTGAGGTTAATGCCCATGATCGCCCAACAGAGTGTTTTTCTTTAACAAGAGATCAGGGTTGTACACAAAGTTTATAAATACTCCAACCTTTTGATGTTGGAAATGGTCCGAATATTTCTTTTTGGCATGATAGTTAGTTTGGCTTTGCTCCTCTCAAAATTCTGTTTTCCAACCTCTATGCTTGCTGCTGTGGTGAGAAAGATTCAGTGGCCTCTTATTTTACCCAAGGGTGGAGTTATGGCATATTCGAACTACCTCTCTTTCTACAACTGTGATGTAGGAAAAAGCTGACTTACTCTCTATTCTTGTTAATGTTTGATTGAATGCTGATCCGGACAAAATCATTTAGCAGGTGAAAGTGTTGGATAACTTTACATCTTCTTCCTTATATAAATTTCTAATCTCCAGAGCTATGAAATGGCCTATGGCAAATTTGATTTGGAAGTAAAGTTCCATCGAAAGTTAAAAGCTTCTTATGGTTAGCCCTTCTAAATAAATTTAATACCAGGGAGATCCTTCGAAAGAAATTGAATAGGAAGGTTGGTGTGTCCTTTGCTCTAGTGCATCTGAATCTATCGATCATCTGCTAGTTAACTGCTCCTCTACCTCCTAAATTTGGTCTTGAATCTCTGACAGGCTAAACATTTTTCCTGATCTCTCAAGCTTGTCTCAAATCTGTGAATCATGGTGTAGGCGGAATTTCAAACATGACCTCCAGCATTCAGCTCTCATATTAATAGAAATTTTTGGGTTTCCTTAACAAATCTTCACCAGAGAAGTCGGTCTTTTGGAAGGTGATTGATTGAGGAAATTAATAAGCATAGTATCTATGATTGCGCATCTCCTCAAAGGCAATAGAAGTAATAGTGTTGGCCTTCCTTCCAGAGGAGAGGACTATTCTTAACTAGCTGCAATTCATCCTTTTTACTATGCTCCCCTCTTGGTTGTCTTGTTTCATTTTGAGATGATGATAAGAACCTTGCAGCAATGAACTCTATATATGATTCTTGCTACATCTATGCCTAAAAATTTCTTTTGAGTCTATTTTGGTCTCTTCTTTCTGAATGTCTTTTCCTTGGGCACTAGCTAGCAATTTTTTCTAAGAAATTATTGTACAACCTCATCTTTCGTCTTCTTTGATACATTATACAGTTATACCTGTTGAATAAATTTCTAATGGCTAATGAAATCCTATCAATATCCAGTTTCCTCAAAAAAAAAAAAAAAAATACAAACCTTCTTAACCTCAAAAAAATTATTCAAAGCTTCTGTTGCTCGTTCTTCTTCTTTTCTATTTCTCTCTTTTATTTTAATTGATGAATACAGCGTATATGTATCTGATTACTTACTCGAGAGAAGGCTAGTGGGAGATTGGCTGATGGGTGTATACGGATTGATGTAGTCATAGATTCTCAAGTATGTTACCAAGCAAAAAGGTTGGCTTACCTGGGTCACTACTTTTGTTTTCTCGGTAGTTTCTGAGACGGCAGCGAACAGGATCTGTAGGGTACCTGTATCAACGATCAATATTGGTGAGGTTCTGAATTATTGAAGGTAGATTTTTCTTTGTGGAAATATTGAGGATAAGCCTGATAATGATCCAAAGTACCCTGGCTGTCTCTTTCAAGATCGGTGATAGAGACAACATGTCGTACAGAAGGACTTACTGTGACTCCCATTATACGTACTTAAAGTTCTTGTTGGTAAAATGAATCATAAAGCTGTTGCAAGATTATGGCCTGGTTTGTATCGTACGTCAATGTTTTGCTTTTTCAGACTCTCTGCAACTAGTAGCCCACCGTAGAAAATTTGGTTTTGAAGAGACCATTTTCACAGAATTTCTCTTATTCTTTGCTTTACCTTCAATCTTTTTTTCTGCACGGGAGCTCTGAAGATTTTATGAATAATTTTATAGAATAATATATGTAAAAATCTGTGCAAATATATATTTAATGTCATATTTATTACGATGGATGGAAAGATTTTAAATGCTTATTCAAAATTATAGAATCCAAAAATATTTTTAGGCAAAAATATTGTTGGTTAATGTCTCCAATGTAAAGTGAGAAAGAATCATGGAGCTGAGGCTTTGTAGGGTAAACTAGTTTAAAGCAACTTATTTATTTTTTAAAAAAGAATATAATTTCTTTCCTTTTGATTTTAAAGAGCTAACGATTTTGTAGCCTGATAAAATGATGCTTATGGTAGTGACTTAGCTCTAGTTGATCAATGCATATTTGCTATCCAAGACCTGATTCTATGTTGCTAAGAAAATTTAATCTAAAGAAGGAAATAGGATCTTATTTGAGGATTGTTTCAATGGCTTGATCTCTGTCTCCTCCTTCTTCTCTAAAACCCCCTCCTTAAATGAGAGGTTGGAGAGAGATAGCTTGGAGAGAGGTAGGTCAGATGAGGGAATAATGGGTTACGTAGAGAGAACATTGCTATAAAAGGTTGCTAGGGACATGATAACTTGTGGGGTTTCACTATGGGAGGTCTTCGATGGAGGACACAATGAGAAGGAAGAATGAAGCATATGTGCATCCATCCAATAGAAGAAGGGAATAGGATTAGTTGGCTCAAGGCGGGTTGGTCAGGTGAGACCATGTTATTACACTGATATTATGGTATTAGCATAATCCATGGTCTAATAAAAAAGAACTACTTTCATATTCAGCTTAAATTATATTTATATCCAACCAAAAAGATCGAACGGAAGCTTTATCACAAGGAATTTAGTTGAACATATGAAAATGCATTTCAGAAAAGAAGTGGGACCATCACTCGCCAAACAAAGAGATTTTTCGAAAACTATGCTTTGCTCCTCAAAAAGAATGTATATGGGATAAGAATAGTTAAGTCCCATTTTTCTATGATATTTATATAGCTCACATACACTACTTAATATTTGGTATTTATATATAGAATCATTTCCCTATTTGCATATTAATTATGATAAATTACATGGGCTGGTGGGAGCTCTAAGGGGCTTATGTTAAGAATGAATTCATAAAACATTACCCCTAGGCAAAATAATTTATATGATCATTTTATTATTTTGAAAAATGGCATCAGAGGTCTTGTATATATGCCATTAATAAATCTGGGGAGGCTATCGCTTCCTCCATTCCACTCAAAAAAAAAAAAAAGGGCATCGGTGGAGTACAGAAGGTGCTTGAAGAAGCCACAAGAAGGATGGACTAGCTTCGACAAATTTTACTAGAGTTTGGGTACCCTAATAGAGTAGCTTTGCAGGTATCTGTATGCGCAAAAGAGCGAGCCTTGTTTCGAAGTTTGGGCCGGGCGTGTCCCTAGCGAAAAGGGTCAGAGGATGTTGGCCTATTATCCCAAACCGTCAACAAGGATGTTTTGCGGCGGACCGAGCTGGCCTTGACCAGGAGGCCTTTGTGCCGAAGTTCAACGATGGACAACCGCAACGGGGGCGGTGTTGTTGGAGGAGGATGCCATGCCGCCGGTGACAATGTATTTGCGGTAACTCGACGGTCAAACAAACTTCTCTATGAACGACGAGGTGATTGTCACAACTATTTAGCAATTTTAGCCTGTCACTTGTGATATGGTATAAAATGAGCATAATGACATAGCATAACTAGATCAGTCTATTTGCAGGTGACATGGCAACTCAAATATACTTTAAATGCTCTAAGACAATCAGATTGGGACCATTCTTGATAGTCTAAGAGTGGAGACGAGAAGGTAAGAAGCAACCAACCTTTAAGATCATATTTGTTGGACATATGATACCAAATCTTGGATTGATAGATAACCCAGTGCCTGCTTTGAGTCAATTTGTATTCTCTCACCTTAGCTGACGATTTTCCCATCCTATGTGGAAGGACATCATCTCCATTGCATGCTGAACTTTTAGATGGTCACAATGCAATCCTAAATAGTTATAGATTGACCTCAAGCAATTAAGGTATAATTCACAAAAGATTCAAGATTTTAACTATACATGAGCTGTAAGCTCCTACAAGGAAGGTGCATCTTTAGTACTGGCATTATTACAATTATTGCCACAAGGCTTTGGAAGATGGTGAATGTGGCTGGAGACGAGCATCGTTAGAGGACCAGGACGCTAAAAGGAACCTACAAAGAAAGTCCACTCTCGTCAGGAGTGCTTCGATAGGGGACTCTTCGATGTTTAAGTTAGTTGAAGCTTTAGAAATAGTAGAAAGAAAAGAGAGATGGAGAGCTGAATGCTCCTCTCCTCCTTTCAGTTTAACTTGCTTATCTTAGAGTCCCCTTCATACCTCTTTTATCTAGAGGTTGAGTCCGTAGGCTGTTAACCAAAATCTGTAGATCTATCAGACCTGATTTTTTAGGTTGTTGGACCATATTCTGATTATTTATTTGGAGAAGGTCTGTCCATCAACTACAGAATCAAGGTTGTTAGTTGTGGGCATTTATCATGGGTTTCACTTGGATAGCCAATCGAGCTGGAGGTTTGAAATGGGCATAGGGTTTAGATCTTGAGTCCGCATCTGGTGTGGCCTCGCCAAGTTGATTTAGGTGCTTACAATGGGAACGGTTGATCCGATTGGTGGATCACCTCTACAATAATAGCTATTGCAGCTAAGCTCCTTATTCTTTCTATTATCTTCATCCCCATCTCCCATTAAAATTTTTTATTGATTTAAGCATCAAAGGGTCTAATTGGAGCCAATCCAATGAGTTCTCTAGCCTCTTTAATATCTTGCAGATCCATGGAAATAGCCGCATCATCAATTCGGGGATCTGCAGCAACAAGTTGGTTGCCCATTATGGATATAACTTGTTATGATTGCAATTTATGATGAATTCATCCTCCAAACAATTAGGTCCCGTTCTTTTGTGGATAAATATTATGAAAAAATTGGTCCACTCTTTCATTAACCAACTCACCCATGTTCTTACGTTTTTAAGATATGTAAGTTATTTTCATGAATAGCATTTATCAATGAAATGAGAAAAATCTTATCCATCTAGGAGATGGCTAAATTATTTTTCTATCAACTAGTAAAGTAGATATTTAATTTATTTTTCATCCTCATTTCAATATCTTCATCGTTCAATGTCCAATAACTCAGTCATCCACCTTCTCTAAATCTAAAAAGTGTAAATAATATTATGAAAAATATAGATAAATTTTAGCAACTTATATAGGCAAGTAGTAATGTAAAAAATATGAGTAACCGATTTTGAAAATATTTTCAATGCGTAAAAGAATATGGATACATTATTTTTTTATCTAAATATTGTCCGGAGAATATTTATCTAAAAAAATGTAAATTTCAAATAATTTTTATCGATAAAAGAACAGATCCTTAATGGCATCATGGAAGGCTCCATTTCATCAAAATTTGGAATATAGTGTAATTAGAGAATTCTTGACCAGGAACCCCGTTCCATATCCATGAGTAACAATCTGATCTCCCTCTCTTTAAATGTCTCAAAATGTGCACAGGCTATGATCCTATTAATCATGGCTATCATGTCAAGATCAAATGCATGGTGGTCATCCAATTAACGGCATCCATAACAAACACCTTTATGGAAAAATCTCTAGCAATGTTTAAGTTTTCAAATCTTAGTTATGAACACTAAATTCATCACCGAGACATCTAAATCTAGACCAATCTTAACAATATAACGATGCACGATCTCATGTAGTCTAAAACGAGCCAGAGCTATAGATCATTATGCAAAAAAATATTAACGGTTGCACTGATGGTGTTTCGCCAAACAGTTTACATGCCATATTAGGTTGCACTGATGGTGTTTCATCAAACAGTTTACATGCAATGTTAACGGTCTCCACCTGATGGTCCACGGGGAGAGCGGTAGAACAACTCCTCCTTGCAACCCTATTCCTGTGCAGTACTAAGTCGAGATCCCAAGGGATGCGGCAGGGGTAGGGTGGCGATTGGCCGGCCGATGATGGAGAGCCGCAGCCGCCAAGGGCACCGTTCCTTGGTGGACTTTGGGCAAAGCCCAGCCTAGCCGGTTTATGCATCTTTAGCTTATCATCATGCTTCGTTCTGTCTTCGAGAAATTCTTTGTGCACAGTGGGTGGTGTAGAACACACATCGTCTACGGTGATTGGCTCACGTATAGGACCGAGGTACAATGTATGAAGAAAAATTTTTTTCTTTCAATCCTGCATGTGAACCAATCACCACGGGCGGTGCGGAATCATCCACACCACCTGCGGTGCATAAAGAATTTCCCTTCCAACCTCTCCATGGCTGCTCTTTTGCCTTTTCCACGGTGAAGCCATGGGTCCGAGAGAGTTAATGCAGGCCCAGCTAAGCCGTTACATCTCACCCCAAGTATTTTTATCTGGTGAAATTCTTTGTGCACCGCTGGTGGTATAGAACTGCATGCGCCACCTGCGGTGATTGGCTCATCCATGAAACTAGAAGAAAATTTTTTTTTTTCATACACCGTACTCTGATCCTGTGTGTGAGCCAATCACCGTGGGGGGTGCGCGCTTTCTGCACCGCGCACCGCCCGCGGTGCACAAAGAATTTCTCTTTTATCTGTTGCTTTGCTGAACCCAAGTGCAATTGTGCTGTATGGTTTCCAAAGATGTAAGCCAACGGGCCAACTATGGGCCGAGCAACTAGAATGTTAAATAGGCTGGGCCCATAGTGTTGGGCCTGCACGTTATCCAGAAGAGACCACTCTAGCTCGCCTGTCCCCGGTCCAAGAAGACCAAGGCAATGCGAGAAGCCCTGTTTCTGCACCACGGGGCCTTTTGGGCCGCAGTAGAAAAGCAAAAAAAGAAGGCTAGAAATGTTGCAAACTTCCCCCCATTATGGAGATTAAGAACAAGAAGCCCCGTAATACCCATTTGGGACCAGGCCAATAGTGCTTAGGTTTAGAAATAGGCTTTGTAAGATGCTCCTCTTGAGTTCCAAATAGGCGCAAACTAGAATTAATGGATTTCAGAATTGAGTTCTGCTACCAGATTGTAGAAGTGTCATCAAGAATGTTGAGGTCCAGTTCTAATAGACTGCGTAGGGCCTCAGTTTCGAATACCACCTTTTTGAGGATGTAACAATTAGAACACAACTTGGCTTAATGATGACCGTGAAGGATTCAGTCCTTGGTACGTTGTGTGAAATATGAGAATGGTGTTGTTGATCGTTCTTATTTTTACTAGGCCCAATATGCTGCTATTTACACCCATTCTAGGTTCTCCACACATCTCATCGATTCAGAAAGAAATAGCCTTCCTTGGGCCTGTGTAATATTAAGACTCGACCTCTTTCTGGACATTTGCGTTGTTTAAAGAACTTAGTCACCAGCATGAAGGGAGCTAATGGAAAACTAGAAACCAAAGCTAGTCTCAGTCATCTTATTAAGTTGGAAGGAAAAAAAAAAAAGGAAGGGATACGACCTTTCATATTTTGTAGATGAAGGGGCATTTGGATGCAATATAACATAAGAGATATTTTTAATTCGTCTAGAAATTGCTAGTTACAATTTTATACCAAAAGATATTTAGAATAACCCATAAAATTCTAAAGCTCACAAAATTGGTAGCTTCTATCTTATTTATATTTTTTCAGGTTCACAGCATGCACCTCTATCATCTTACGGACATGCAATTCTGAACTTCCTCTATTAACAACCAAGCATCTCCTTTTTTTTTCCCTTGAAAGCGGAACAACTCTTTTAATTTTTTCAATGTTGACTTAAGGAGCACACGAAAAATAAGATTATTGAAATATAACCATAAAAACCTCAGCTTTAAAATTTCTTATTCATGCACATATATGTTTGTTTGCCCAATAGAGTCGAAATCATTTCATAAACAGTTTCCCTCGTTTCAAAAGTTCATTGATCTCCATCCTAGCTTGTACCAATGGTTTTATGCTCATCTTCAAAGTGGGAGCAAATGCTTCAAGAAGAGCAGTATGACGTTAATTTTTAACAAATAATACTAAAATAATATATTCTTTCGAAAAGAAATATCATGAGCCCGGTGGGCGCCGGTCTGTTAAGAGTGATATGCATTTGTTTAGCAAGACAGAGACTTCTCAGGGTTCTTTATCACACTTTCACTGTCTATGTTTTAAATTCTACTGATATAGTCTATTCTTGACCAAAGAACATTTCTTCTACCATCTTCTATCCTCAAGTGGCGAGAAGGTGGTGTCACATTGATGGAGAATGGGTTGAAAATTGAAACTAGATTACTCCCATTTGGATGATCCTTCGGGCTTCTCCTTTCACCTATTCTTATCATTCGGCAAACTCTTACCTTTTCTTAGAGCATGTTTTGTTGTGGTGAGTTGGATTTTAGAATGAAACGAAAATGAGCGGTTTTAAAATGAAACAAAAATGAGCGATTCTTATCCCAATCATTTCATTGGAAAGAATTTCATATCCATTTCATTTTCAAAAGAGTATAAAAATATTCCAATTTCTCATAATTCAATCCTATATTCTTCTCAAATTCAAATTCTATTCCGAATTGCATTCTGAATAAACATGGCGGGGGCACATGATAATTTAATTTTTATTCAATCCATTTGGTTCGGACCCCAACCGCGAACCAAATACACCCTCAAGGCCGGAGTATTGGATTGGTCCTGCAAAGCTTTTATTTTTATTTATTTATTTTTGGACGCTATGGGCCACCAGCCATCCACGCGTTGGCGCACCAACCGGTGCCCTTTGGGTATTGCAAAATGGAGGGGCCCACTATCTTTAACTAAGTTATTGCATGCTTGCATAAGAGAGGGGGTTAAAAAAAAAAAAGAAAGAAAGGATTGGAAAGAGTCGCCTGTAAAGGTTGGATGCTTGGGGGATAGTTTCTGGAGTTCATCATCTCTACGACATGAAAAGTAGAGAGGTTTGAGTGATCCTATCCCTCGGATGGGTGGCCCAATGAGAGGACTGTTCAGGTGGTTGAGGGAATCACGACTTTAATCACAAAATGACACAGACATTGAGAAGCTGCACCATGTGGAGAGGATAATCTAGTCTGACTTAGTAGTAAGTAGTAAGATAATTTAATCTTTACTTAGTTGGGTGTCTCAAGAGATAAACTGGTCCCCGTGAAGCATGAGCCAATGCCCTAAACTTATGGGATGACGGCACTTCACATGGGCGTAATGAGGGCATAATTCATGGGGACCATCGGATATCTCCTGCAATGCTCACCCATCTCATGATGTAAGGTTAAAAAAAAAAAAAAAAAATCTTGCCATCTTCTATCTTTCGGTCCAAATTAAATCAATCAGACAAGTCATTCCATCGATCACTTCCCAGCTTCCGGACTGGACCTCCAGTTACGATCAACCTGAGAAAGAAACCCAACTTGCCGTCGTCAAGTCATATCATGGCCCAAAATGTCGATTTGTTGCTTCTGCCTGTCCACAAAATCATAAATTGACGTCACAAGATAGTTCAGATCCAAATTTATTATAAGCACAGAAGAAAGGATTGTTTTAATATTATTATTTTAAATTTAATTTCAAATCAATCTTTAAATCTAATTTATTCTCCTGACACCAACTAACTGAGGTGCGATGGAATCGCATGTTCAACATGCGATTGCAAAACCAGTTGAAACCGCCATTAACGCATATTGGATATGTGATTTCAAAGCCAGTTGAACTTGAAATTGTATATTCAGGTGAGGTGGCCTGCCACAACGGAGAATTTAAAATTTAAATTAAAAATAAATTATATATTCAACATCCGATTTTATTTTGATTTAAGTTTTCAACATGCAATTTTTTTTCTCCTTTTGTATTGAAAGGAGAGGATGGAAGACATAAGGAGGCTTCGACAGAGGACATGTGGGCATGGGGTGGGGGTGGGACTGTGGAGGGTTGCAGGGGGCAGCGGAGAATGGACATGCTGGGGAGTCGAGGGGTATGACCCGGACGGCAACGGCCTGAATGTCACAAGGGGAGAGGGAGGCGGCGAGGAGGGAAGGTCCATGGCGGCGGCAAGGAAGGCGGTGGCCTATATGTCGCAAGTGAGGAGGGAGGCGGCGAGCAGGGGAGGTCTATGGTGGCGGCACAGACGGCAGTTCGCAGCCCAAGCTTCCATCCTAGGCGAAAAAAAAATTGCTCCACAAAAAAAATCTGCTACGCCTCTCGACATGCCATCGCTCCTTCGACACACCTCCCTACACTGCCCCCATGCCTCCTGTGGCTCCGGTGGCCCCCTCCCACCCCACCCCCTGCCCCCGCAGGACCCTGGTGAAGCTTGTACCCCACGATGAGGCACGAACCCCCTTCCAGCCCTAGCGAAGCCCACACTTTGTCACTCCTCCGCACTGCACCCCATGCCCCATGCGGCCCGGCACCCTCCCTTCCCCGCTTGGCCCTGGCAAAGCCCACACCTCGTGGCTCCGTACGACTACCACCTTCTCCGCAATCCCGGCAAAGCCCGTACCTCGTGCCCCGTGGCTTCGTGTGACCCTTTCCTCCCCCTCCACCCTCCCTCGGTCTTGGCGCTCGCACCCCACACCCCCTGTAGTCTCTCCTCATCGAGAAATTATTGTATGCACCAGGTGCAAGTTAACCAATTAATGCAAATCACAGAGCATATAGACGGTGGATAGCACGCAATCGAGAATTGGTTGAATACAAAGGTAGCATGGTGTGTTATCTATCATGGGATTTAGTCCAATTGCACCTGGTGCAAGCACTATGGAGGCCTTCTCACCCCCACCCTATGTGTCCTCCATCCCCACTCGCCCTATGATACCAAGGGAGAAAAAATTATACGAAATCGTATATTCAACATGCGGTCGACTTCATAAAATTGTATGTTCAACATGCATTTTTTATTTAAATTTCAAATGGAGAGTATTTTTGTTTAATTTCAAACGGACGATCAGAAATGGCATGTTCAACGTGCGATTTCTAGTTGGCATTCCACCTCATTTTGAGATCGTAGGTTCAGAATGTGATTTTGCCATATGATTGCCCACTCAGCTTAACTACTATATTTTAAAAAATAAGTTTGGATGGAGGATAGATTTGGAAAAAAAATTTAAAAATAATATTTAAAAAAATCTCAGAAAAAAAATCTGACGAGTGGGGAAAAACCTATTGAGAAAATAGCATTTGAATTCAAAAATTATAATAAACTTTGTCCAAAGATTCATGAGCTGTGGTTGAATAGTCCATCGTACATGTTAGCGGATATTAGACCATGTATTTTTTGTTGTGTTTGACTTGCATCAGAGAACGTTGTGCAGTATCACCGGCCATCATTAAAATTGGATGGTTATGAAATAAGATAATTTTATATATCATACATTATATGTTATTATTGGTAGCCATCCACCTTCTATCAAGCGTTGTAGTGCAAACCACGCGCCACAACAAATTCTAGGTCATGGATATTACGAGCTAGTGCCGTGCTTTTAAATTATAACTCATGATATGGTGACTAACAATTTGCTTTAGGTCATGCTATTTCAAATTTATATATATATATATATATATATATATATTCAA
>KE506706.1:7514-45401 GCA_000441515.1 Elaeis oleifera | reverse complement strand
CCTTTTGCAGGTCCCGACGGCGACCGTGGCACCCTCGACTCCAGCTTCTCCGACGCCGGCGGATTTCTGCACTCCATTCTTGTTGAGGCAGAGAACTAACTTGAGCGTCGGAGGGTCTTGCCGGAGCAATCCCAACTCCGATTTAGACTTCCTTTTACAGGTCCCGACGGCGATCGTGGCACCGTCGACTCCAGCTTCTCCGACGTCGGTGGATTTCTGCACCAACGATTTTCATATAAATTTTGTTGGTCAATGCAATTCCTAAATAATAATTTCACTAAAAATAAAGGAATATGAAGCAATAGAAAAAGTTTCATAAGTCTATCTGATTATGATGGCTATAAATCCTTACCATACAAGCACCTATCAATCTACCTTATGCCTCTAAAAAAGCTTAACTCACATGAGGTCAGACTCGCCGCACATTCAACCAAACCATCATGCTCCACTGCAAATACTTTTCGAATATATATATATATATATAGTTTATTCGACTCGATCACCCCACCATCAATCCGTATAAATGAATGTTGACAAATTCAAATTAGCCGATGGCATGGGTTAGCTCAAATTTCTTCCAATATTTCTATTATGATAATGGATCAATCACATGATCGCAGTAGTAAAAAGATTTTACTAAATTTCATTAATGCACAACCAGTTCTCCACCTATGAATAAAATCATTCTGTCCTATGTGATATTTGTTGCTGTAAGGCTCCAGAGATGAGGTTGATGCTAAATCGAGCTGGAGAGCTAAGAGTTGTTTTGACGTGAATCGCTAGTAAATCTACAAAAAAATCTCAAAATCGTGGGGTGCCCTCCAGTTAGGACCATTCGATGCTTAAGACAGCCGGGGCCTTGAGAAAAAGATAGTGAAAATGGAGAAGTAAAAGCAAGAAGTGAGAGTTTGTGAGTGGAGAGAAGTAGAATGAACTCTAAGCAGAGAGAACTCTGATTTCTCAGGGAGAATCTTGACAGAATTTTATCTCTGTGAGTTCAGACTTGTTTGAATTTATCTTTCGAAAAGCATCTTGTCCCTTTTTATAGTAAGAGCGTGCTTGGGCCTTAAGAAATTTGTTGGTTGTTAGAGACCTGTTAGGCCGTTAGACCGTTAGAGATCTGTTAGACTGTTGGAGATTTGTTAGGTCGTTTGGTTGTTGTAACAGAATGGTCAACTATGCAGAGATCGTGGAGCGGCTGCCCACGTGGTAAATGAGCTGGAATAAAACTGAAAGACAGTTATGGCTGAGTTGGATGACAGCTGTCAGATGACCGTTCGTAGATAAAGTAGTACATCGGTAACAAATCGATGTGGAATAGCTGATATCGATAGACATTTGAACTGGACGCATTATCTTTGGTGTCGATGACCAGATCGATCTACAATCGAAGTAAGATCTGATTCACTTAAGGGAGATCGGTAGATAATCTAGGTGAGTGTTTCATTTAGTAACAGTTCTAGATTAAGTCAATTAGCAGATAATACTGGAGAATCAGATCGGCATTGAATCGATGTGAACTAAAAGAATTTTTATCTCGGATAATAATCTGTTGCCACGTGTCTGGATGACGCTGAGGTTGGGTAATATATACAAATAATATTGTTTAAAGGTGATGTAATTGGAAGAAGAAAATGGCAACCCTAGCTGGTAGGTCTGATCATCTTGGTTGACCTATCTATTTAGCCCGACACGTACACAGATTAAATTCCATCTCCATCAAGCTCATCAACGTGACATTTCCTCAAAGAAGCTGAGCTTGGATTGTTATGAGATAATTTATTTTATAATCACTAAAAGACACCATCTGGAGCAAAATTGGACCACACAACCTATGGGGCCCACATCAACTTGCTCCTAACTGGTTTCAATCCCACGCCCAGAGTACCATCGGGTCGTGGTCTTGTCGCCCGCGCTCCACGCAGTCGCATCGAATCACCGACTGCGCAGGACCTACCACACCCACCCGGGGACGCAAAGATCAACGGTCGAGATCCACCGTGGAAATCAAATCAGAGGGCTGTGATGGCGGGCGGGGGAGTGCCGGAGGCCGCAGCCAATCACCAGTCGACAGCATCCGGCTCGTCCGCCTCCCCAAAAATTGTGTCCTGGTATCGTGCGGTACAAAGGACTCATCATTATTAATTAACAAGGATAAGGGAATGGTTGGGGGGATCCAGTGGGGAGGAAGTGAGAGAGATTGGCAACCCTCTCCACTCGTATATCATCATCAGTTTCCCTTGCCTCGTCACGGGTCAGGAGCGCCTCCCAGCGGACACGTGCGACGGAGGAGGCATCGACGCATTATAGAAGAGAGAGAGAGAGAGGATGGATTCCGTTGGGATTAAGAAACCCTGGATAGACCGATGGACCGACATAGCGGCATGGGAGGGGGTGAGGATGGGGCCGCTCTCCTGCTGCTTCTGCTTCTATATAAGGAAGGTCGAGGGGAGAGGAGGCACAGCAAAAGAAGATCAGATCTGAGCGACTGACGAACTTCTTCTTTCACAGACTCCCCCCCCTTCTCTCTCTATCTCTCTGTGTCTCTCTCTGGGGGTGGGTGTGTGTGTCTCTGCCCAACCTTAGCCTTCTTTGACTCGTTCTTGAAACGGAAACCATAAGATTTGGGGTCAGTCCTCTTTTTTTCTCTCTCCAAAAGTGTATGGCGGTGGTGGTGGTGGTGGTGGGGTTGGGGGCTGACAGAAGAGAGTGAGCACACAGCGCGGCAAATTGCATCAGGGAATGCCGTTCCCGTTGCGTGCTCACTTCTCTTTCTGTCAGCTTCTCTCTCGGTGGAACCGATCTAACCGTTACCTACAAACTCCACCGCCTTTAAGTCTTTCGGTTCCTTTTTTGGTTTTTTCTTTTTCTCGGCGACAGGCTAAAAATAGGAGCGGGTGTAATAACATTTGATGGAAAGGGGTTGTTTATCTGGAAGGAACGAAGGCCACGCGTGCAGGCTTTTCTCAAACTCGGAACCCTTTTGGCCTTCTCTCTCTTATGTTTCTGATCTGATGTTGTTGATCATAACGCTTCGTTCTCTCTCTCTCTTTTTTTTTTTCTCACGCTCACCATCCGTAGCCTGTCGGACTCCGAGATGACTGGCTCGCTTCTCTACGGAAGGCGGGATTCCGAGGAACGGTACTTTCAAGTTTCTTTCTATCCATTTGTACATTTTTTTTCCCTTTTTTCTGAATTCCTTATTTAGTAATATTGAAATGCCCGATCCGGAGGTTTCCAAAGACTCCATGTAGATAGGGTTGGAAATTGGTGAAGGGAAATGGATGAGGGGATGAAGAATTAGGCGTGGAGTCTAAAAGCGTGACTTTTGAGATGAGATCTGCTTGTTGGGAGGCGGATCGGATTAGGACGAGCCCTCCCCCCTCTGTCCACGGTCCTGGCTTCACGGAAAGATCACTGTTTTTGACTGGTCCTTTTATCTATTCTCTCTGCCGTTTTACTGTTTTCCTTCTCTCCCTCCTCTCGTCTCTCCCTTTTTTTTGGCTACTTTTGGCAGGATTTTGATCTTGAAGTCCGGAGTCCTGAAACAGATCTCGCCGCTGCTATCATCATCACCGGGTAACGTCTCATGTGCGCTGTCTCCTCCTTTGCCTCCCTTCTCTTTCTTTTCTTTCTTTTCTCTTTCTTATTCGAAAGGCACAAGAAGATCGAGATCATTCTCGTTTCCTTCCTCTTGTGTTGTGTTATGGTGTGTTAGAGGTTGCAGTGGGACTGCCTCTTGAAGCAATTAAAAGAGGACCTGGTTGGCTCCCAGTCCCAGATCTGGGTTGCCATATCGGGTAAGTTTCCTTTCACTTGGACTTTCTATTTTCAGTCAATCTGGAAGTTTCGTATTGTTGTAGTGTGCGTCAACATGGGTAGATATCTTGTTCTCTCTCCCCATTTCTACCTTCGCTTCTGCATTCAAATATAGGACAAAAGAAAGGTCGTCTAACTGTAAAAGCCGAAGCCTTCAAAATTGTGTACGAAGAACTGCTGCTCCTAGTTATTGCAAGTCGGTCATCAGCTGAACTTGCTCTCTTGGGATCCACCCTACGAACTGACTTCGAGATTTCTTTCTCTTGGTGCAGCGTGGATTGGATTATTTTGGTTCTTGTAATATAAAGATTATGCCAGGAAGACATACGAAGCTTCAGCCGCTGCTAACAACGATCGAGGCCGCTTGTATGTGGGAGGTATGCCAGCTTGCGCTAATTAATTTCTGATTCTACTCCGGCTTAGTTCATTGCACCAAGTAAGCCACCATATTTTCATAACATCTCCCACTATATTGATTAGCGGCTTGAGGTAGCACATGTGATGTGGGTAAAATTTATGATTCCTTTAAGAAGCAGCAAAATATCTGATTAAATTCCTTGGTTTAATTGTTAAGGTCTCTCTCTCTCTCTCTCTCTCTCAAAGGTCCTAGGTATCTCATTCAGAGAGTAGTGAATTACTTGGAGATAGGGTTGTCATTCTTGGAGATCCTTCACAGTCATGGGAATTGTTACTATGCTTTTGAGACTTTGATACCTTGTGGATGGGTTCGAATTGATCTGGATATCTATAAGATAGATTCAGATTTAAACTTGTAAATTTAACAAATAAACTGTTTGGATTTAGATTTCCTGTCATTCGAAGAATTTGTATGCAAATCAAATGAAGATTTCTAGTTGGGTCTAATATTCTTGAAAGAAAGTAGCATGATATCTCGGTGGCGGGTCATTGCAAGTTTTGTTCTAAGCTTGTATTTCAGATGATTAAAGCTTGACGGTCATGGATGGAGGAGTACCAAAAGGCTTTTCTACTTGGCATAAGCATCGTTGTCGAGTAGGTAAGGGATTTCTTGGAGTCCTTTAGGCTTTAGAAATACAAGTTTTGAAGCTCGAGAGCAAGCACATACTTCAAGATATTAATTACAGGTGCTTCCTTGAGACACAAGTATTAGATTTTCTAATCTTCAGGTGGATGCTAGTGCCAATATTATTTTAAAATTACTTTACATAATGAGCAACTCTAATGCATATGTGGGTGGTCCTCCTTTGGGGTTCCTGAGACAAATGTTATATTAGGCTGCACATTCTGTCATATCAGATCTGGACATTTGTGCAGTTCTAATTTCAAATATAAGGTGGTTGTTACAAACAATGAACATTTGATTGGAAGTGATTTATTATGTTGTGCCTGCTAGAGTTGGATTTTGTAGGAAAATATAGAAAGTTTGGGCATTCTACTTACCGTCTTCTTCCCACTCCATTAGATTAATGGAGAAACTGGAGACCCTGACATAGGCATACATTTTGAACCACATCATTGTCTTTAGGGTTGCAAAACAGAAGCAAAATATTTGGGATAAAGGCGAAAGATAAGTTAATAAAGATGACATTGGTCCACAATGACAGAAGATAAAGTGAGAATATAATGATCATGTCGTGGACTACTGAAGGGGATGGAGCCACTGAGGTGCCGCATCATCTAGTTTGGCTTTTTTCTTTCTTTTTTTTTTTTAACGTTGAACAAGATGAAGAAACGAGCCATTCCTTGGGATTAAGTTAAATGCATTTGATAGTTGTTAGGTTCGATTAATTCAAGAAAACAAGTATATTGCATATTGATAATGAAGAGAAACTGAAAGTTGTTCTGATAATATTGACATTCTCATTTATCAATTAAAGTAGGTAATCAATTTATTTTGATAAGAGGGTTGCAATTTTTTCTTTTGTTCAAAACTAATTGATAACTAATTGTTTCGATAAGGATAATCTCATATCTCAACCATTCTGCCGATGCCATTTGAGTTCGTTTTATTGGTACTCTCATTGCAAGCCTACTCACGTTTTTATTATCTCAAGAACTATTGTCATGCTGTTCTCCATAATGTTATAGTTTCTGATTCTTTAAGCGCATTCTCATCTTATGCTGACGAGGCCTTCACACCATTCTCCTTCACATCATTCTCCTTAATCATTTGTAATGAATTATATACGTCTTTGGCATTAGCATGAATCTTCTGCCATAATTAGTGCGCCTTATCTTCTTCATGGATCAAGCTGCTTTTGGATCCAAAATAACAGACACTCAATGCTGTGTTTTATAAATTGTTCACCACCTCTGTTAGGGAGTGAAATATACAAAAATTAATAAAGTGTTAAAATTCTTTACGTGAAATGATGTGGTAAGAGTTGTAGAATAAGAAAAGTTGTCATTAAACTTTTATGAGATTGTCAAAGGAGCATTTATCGGTCTCACAAGAATTTAGGATTTGGGATTTTAGTCTTTTGGGTATAAGTTGATGAACCTATTTGGTTGTTTAATATTTCGTTTAGTGGAGCAATATCATACATGGTGATATAGTGCTTTAAAGTGGAGTTCTATGGGCTTATGTGTCATGTCAGTGAAGTAAGGGTTTTTTATACGATGACGTCCAGACTCATTTAGGATCTTATCATGACATCAATTTTTAATGCTCGTTTTGGGCGGAACCTCTTAGGATGGAAATTGGGATCCAATTGTTGCTCGGTACATTTCAACTCATGTACATGAGAGATTGTACTGCAACAGGTTAGATGTGTAAGCTACGGAAGCTAGACTGCTACATGTTTTTGAGAATTCTCCGTTCTTTTAGTTATTCAGTGATTGGTGGTGGAACGGTATGGCTTGGGGATTTGTTTCTTTGCACAATGGTTTTGCTCAAAGCATACAATATTCAATGTCAATAATAGCCTTCAGATGAAATTCTATTCGTGTTTTAGACTTTAATCAGTAACTTTACTGAATCATGCATCATAAGTTGATGAAGAACTTATGCTTGCTTATTAAGGAATGGAATATTAGACTTGGGGGATATGATGGAGAAATGAATATCAATTGAATTTAGTTGATGAAGTCCTTGAGATTCCAATCTAGTGTTTGAGTTAATTTTCAGATTTGTTTCTTTTTATTAGCTTTAATGAAAGATCTTGGCAAACATTGATTAAGTTTGGTGAAGGCTTGAGCTTAATAATTCAGAAGATGTGAAGCTTTCTACGGGTGGTGCTTGATTGGAATCTTGAAGGCAATAAAATTTTGATTTGGAAATCAATGGATCATGAAGTGTTAAATTGGAATATGATAGATTACAAGTACTTCCTAGAGACACAAGTATTAGCTTTTATAACCTTGAAGTGGATGCTAGCGCCCATATTATTTTAATCTGACTTTACGAAATGAGCAGCTCTAATGCATTTGTGGGTGATTCTTCTTTGGGGTTCCAACTGAGACAAATGTTATATCATGCAGCACAATCTAGCATATCAGATATGGACTTTTATGCTGTTTTGATGTCAAATATAGGGTGTGGTTGTTGCAGACAACGGACATTTGAAGGTAAGTGATTTGTTATGTTGTGTTTGCTAGAGTTGGATTTTGTAGGAATAAAAGTTAGGGCATCCTACTTAGTATCTTCTTCCCACTTGATTAGATTAATAGAGAAACTGGAGACCCTGATATAGCATACTTTTTGAACCACATTATTGTCTTGAGGGTTGCAAAACAAAGCCAAATATTCATGATAAAGATGAAAGATAATTGAATAAAGGTGACATTCAGTGACAGAAAATGTGAAAATATAATGATCACGTTATGAATTGCTGCGAGGAGATAGAGCCGCTGAGGTGCCATATCATCTATGCTTTTTCTTAACATGAACAAGATGAAGAAGGAGCCGTTCCTTGGGATTAAGAAATTTGATTAATTCAAGAAACAAGTGTATTGCATATGGATAATGAAAATAATCTGTATCATCAAAAAAAATAGAAAAAAGATATTGAAGATAATCTCGAAGTTTTTCTGTGGATATTAGTATTCTCATTTATCCATTCAAAGTAGGTAATCAATTTATATTGATAATGCAATTTTTTTTTTTGTTTACAGCTGATTGATGACTAGTTGCTTGGAAATGGATGATCTCATATCTCAACCCTCTTGCTGATGCCATTTGAGTTCTTTTATTGGTACTCTCATCACAAGTCTACTCACGTTTTTATGCTCAATAGAACTATTATCATGTTGTCCTCCATAATATTATAGTTTCCGATTCTTTAAGCGCATTCCCATCATATATGAGAAGGCCTTAACACCATTCTCCTTAATCATTTTAATGAATTATTTTTTTTGCATAAACCTTAATCTTCTGGTGTAATTTGTGCATTTTATCTCCTCCATAGACCTAACTTTTTAGATCAAAAATACCAGACGCTCAATGCTATGTTTTTAATCAAGAGGAACCTCCAAGGCTAGCGTCCACTTCTATTTCCCCTCTCCTCAGCACATATTCATAACTCAACTGAACAATAAATTTCTGGCACCCAGATAATTTGTTACATCAGTATTTACATGCATATGAAGTTGGGACTATGATCGCATGCATTCTTAGAATGCTTCTTAAACATTTTGTTTAAATGTTCCGATGGGTTTGATGTTTGATACAGCCAAGAGTAGATGGATATCAAGAATTACTTCTGAAGACAGAATTTTCAAGGGTCCATCTACTCTCAAAATAGATGCGAGAAACCAAAAAGTCCTGGACTAAATATGTTCAATAAGCAACCAAAATAATGACTGGGATTAACATGTATGTAAAAGGAAAGTGAATGAGAATAGACAACAGTGAATGCCATAGTGCATAGGGAAACAGATCGATTGAACATTAATTTCATGTCACTCAGACTCCTTGGGCCATAGGCATGAGTCAAGTTTTGAAAAAAACTATTGGAGTTGCCAACGATTTTGCAGTCATCACAATTTTACTTACACTTGAGATTCTGTTTTCAGATAAAGCCCCCATTTAAGTTGCAATTAGATAATTTGCATTTGATCGACACTCAACCCACTGACAGCAATTAGCTATATGTTGCAATGATCTTAACATATGGGTTTATAGTTTAGTTACAAAGGCTCAGTTTGGATGCTCAAATTCATTGTCCTAGGATATATTGGGCTAGATGAGAGAGTATTAGTTAACAAAAATTAATAAAGGAAAGAGAAGTGGGAGTGACCATCAACCTTCTGATCCCGATTTTTGAGGATAATGTAATCCATTTGAGAGATTATTTCTGATCTGAAGAAAGTCAGAATTAGTTGATCACAGATTCATTTGACCCTAAACAGTGGATAAAAATCAATCATTTAAGATTTCTAACTTGTGCATTCCATCCGTCTGCTGTCACTGAAATTTGGGAGACTACAACCAAGAATGTTATAGGTTTTTTTGATGTGAAGAATGCTATAGGTTAGAACTAAGAGCATTAACTTTTCAAGGATCAATTTTCCTCATTTGACAAATATTTGTGCTTTCTGGATGGTGCTTAGCCTATGTATTCCTATTTTTTAGGGCAGAACATTTATTTCTCGCCAATGTAATTAGTTCTTGATTTGATACTAGTAGCATAGGCTGATCCCATACTAGTATAAAAAAAGCACTAGAAAATTCTGAGAAATTATTAAAAAATGATAACATGATTATTTGAACCAATTTCTTCTTGTTAATCATGCTATTACAGATTGTTCAACATCACTTTCAGGGTGTGGAATTGACAAAAATTAATAAAATATTAACTTTTATATGTGAAATGATATGGTAAGAGTTGTGGAATAAGAAAATTCTTATTAAGCTTTTATGGGATTTTGGTGCAATCAAAGGAGTACTTATCAATCTTACAAGAATTTAGGATTTGGGATTTTAGTCTTTTTGGTGCGTAAGTTGATGAATCTATTTGGTTGTTGAATATTTTGTTTAGTAGAGCAATATCATACATGGTGATATAGTGCTCTGAAAGTGGAGTTCTATGGGCTTACATATCATGTTGATGAAGGGTTTTTGTCCTACCATCACATTCAAATTCATTTGGGATCTTATTGTGACTATCAATTTTTAATGCTAGTTTTGGGTGGAACATCATAGGACGGAAAGTGGGATCTTGCTTGCTACATTTCATCCTTATGCACATGTAAGATTGTAATGCAATAGATTGGATCTGTAAGCTATGGAATTTTCAGTTTTTTTAATTATTCAATAATTGGTGGAGGAATGATACGGGCTAGGGATTTATTTCTTCACATTATGGTTTTGCTCAAACTGATCAATATTCGATGTCTCTAGTAGCCTTTAGGTGAAATGCTATTTGTGTTTTGGACTTTAATCAGTTATTCACTGAATCATTCATCATAAGTTGATGGAGAACCTATGCTTGCTTATTAACAAATAGATTATTAGACTTGGGGAATATGACGGAGAAATCGATATCAATCTAATTTAGTTGATACGCCTTGAGACTCCAATCCAGTGTTGGAGTTAATTTTCAGGTTTTGTTCTTTTTTATTAGCTTTAAGAAGGATCTTAGCAAACATAATCATGGGTTATTGATTAAGTTTGGTGAAGGCTTGATCTTAACAAATCGGAACATGCGAAGCTTTCTATGGATGGTGCTAAATTAGCATCTTGAAGGCAATAACATTTTGATTTGGAAGTCAATGAATCATGAAGTGTTTAAGTTGGAATATAATAGCTGCCGTGGTGCCTTTGCTCTTACGAACAATATTTAGTTGATGTCAATGACAGAGGGTGGTCAGGTATACATTTTCATAAGGTGAATCTGTGATCATCATGAATCAAGAGTAAACAAGTGAACCTTGAAATTTATTGTTTGGACAAAATCTAAGTCAAATTTCCTGATGTTCAATGAATGATGACTTTCTTGATTGGGTTGTCATGGGAAGGGTTGGGAGGGGATTGGGTGGGCATTGCTAAGATGGGTTTGAGCTATTTTGGATCCTTAGGTGTAGCTATTGTGCTTGTAAGTGGATCTGGTTTGGGTGGGATCAAGGTCAATTGCAAACTTGCAGGAAACTTGATGAGTTTTAAATAGGCGAGTAAATTCTATTAGGGTAAATCTTGACCTAATGATCGAAAGCTTGAATTGCTTGATTTCTTTTGTTATTATTTGGATTTTGGAGGGGTGGTATTGGATCATGGTCCATTGGATTCTAAGGTGGATTGCGAATGCAAAGAAGAATAAGTGAAATGTAGAGATTAATTCATGAAAGGTAGATTCATATTAGACCTTAGCAAATTAGCTTGGTCCATTTGTCTGGGCATGTATCTCTCGATTTTGGATGGTCTGAGGATAAATATTTCTATCTTTTCAGTTGGGCCATATTTAGAAATTCTACTATGTTTTATTTGTTTCACTTCTCCTAGAACAATTGCAAAAACTTTTATGTTTATGAGCTAGCTACCAGCAATTAGTGCTTAATCTTCACATTCAATATGTATTCTTGAAAAAATTTATATTTTTTAACTATTCAACCATTTAGTTTATAACTTCGACAATGGCCAATTAATGTTCATTGTATCGTCGGTATCTTATCTATCAGGCTCGTCGTACCATGCCATAGCAGTTTCGTATAATAATGATATTTGGTATATATCATCTTCTTATACCATTTCATATATTGATACTGTAATAAGATGGTATGGAGTCTAGCACCGAATTGCGAACCATGGTCGAATTAGTCAAAATATATGTATTCATTGCAACAACAAAATGTTGTCCATAACAAGTAGTTTGTTGATTGGTTAATCTGTTATAATATATATTGATGAAATGGTTGCATGTGTTATTTTCGATATGACAAAATCATTTTATTTGATATAATTATTATTGTCTTCTTATTGAGAAATTCTATGGCTTGAATCTTTAATATTTTGTTATTTATCACCTACATCTACTTTTTAGGCAAAATTATGTCACCTGTTTTCACTAGGTAAAAAAAAAAGGAAAACCTCAACAATAGAGGAAAGCGGAGAAAGTTAGGAAGAATGCAATGAATCAAATTTCAAACCAAAAGGAGTGTAAACCAGAATAGCTTTTTCAAAGAAAAGGAAGATTTTGAAAAAAATAGAATGAAAGACATCCAAGTGAATGCAGAGGGAAAAAAGAGAGGAATTTCATTTTCAGTTTAAAATTGTGTGCTATAGGTGCATAAGAAATGTATCCAATCAATCCTTTTTGATGAATATATCTAAATACAACTTTGAATGTGAAATTCTTGGGGATTGAATAGGAAATGTTACGCTGAGACATATAATTATGATGGAATATATGATTGACTAATGTCTATCAAATTTGAAAAAAGAGTAAGAAGAAATGGACATATGGTATGATTTCTCAAGCCAATAGATCCATCAATATTATCAAATTTTAAAAAGAGTTAGAGAAACTGGTCTCATAGTATGATTTCTCAAATCAATAGATCCATCAATGTGAACATGATGCGTATTGATGTAAACATTCAAACAGATGTAATAATTTTTAAGAATATATATTTGGTTTATTCTTTTCTAAATAGAAGAATAATGTTTCTCAAATCAGTAGATCCATCATGTGGACATGATGCATATCAATGTAAATATTCAAACGAATGTCTTAATTTCTAAGAATATTTGGTTTATTCTTTTCTGAACAGAAGAACCATATTCAAGTGGTGTTTAATGGATTATGTATCAAATGATATTCTATTGATTGGTCTTAAGTCCTCGAAAAAAAGGGATTTGTCTGAATAACTTTATCTCTTTTTGTCCAAGTCACTTTTTCCTTCTATTTGTGAGTAGTGGGATTATCTCTTTTCATAGTTTCGAGATTCACATCTATGCATTGAATGGTTCAAATGATCAACTCAAAAATTAGTTATTAAAATGAATAGTATAGATTGTTCATTTGAGTAAATTGAAAAATTTGTTATTGCTGGATGATCAATAGGGTTCAATATAACCCTTTTTATTCAAACGATAACAGAGTGGATAGTTGATTTATTTCATACTAGAAATAGTCATAGGAGATACTTTGATTACATAGGTTATTATTTCTCAATTGCATTCATTTATGTCTAATATAGTTATATAACTAAGTATATTAACAAATATGTTTTATATATTTATATCTCACAAGTAAATCCTTTTATCTTCACCACAATATCTTAGATGATACAAGCCATTCTTTTTGTCAAGCAAGCTTATTTTCATCATTAACCTCTCCGACTTTCACTGCTACTTGCCACTTTGTCCTCATCTCTCTATTTTATGGAGCCTAATCTACGACAAATCCATCATGTTGCTTCTTGCCTGTGCATGCATTTCTCATCCACTTCCTCCATCTTGCCCACATTAAATGTATTCATGAATACATTCATGGCATCGAGTATGTCACCACCATTATTGGCTGATTGCTCTCTTTCCTTATCGTCAATGTATATGAGAAGATTGCCTAAGAATCAAGTGCCACTATCATTTGTCCATGCGTGCACTCTCTCAAGCCTAATCTTATCGGCTCAGCATACTAATTATCCTCATCACTCATCTTCGTTGGCATCACATCTCCTTTTCCTCATTTACCCTTTTTGCCATTCAAATTGAAACAATAGAATCTATATCCTATTTAGGTTGAACTATTTGGTCTAAGCCAAATTAGGACCTAGAGTTTTCTCTAGGAGTTGGGCTCAGGGTGAAATATTCTAGGCCAATTTGGTCCATGCTTAGGTTTAATTGACACGGGTAGAGTCTAGGCTGTGGGACATCCTATGTACATCTAAATGAATAGGCTTGTAAGTGGTCCAAATCAAAAGTATGAGTTGGATTTGTCCCAATTTTCATTCAAGTCATAATTGACCTATATCCAATACATTAACTAACCAGGTTAGGTCTATGGAAGATTTTAGGATCGATTGGGTCATTAAGGTTGAGATGGATTGAATTAAGCATCACTCGGACCAACAATAATGCATCCATATTCGAGGTCGGTTAGATCTAGGTTTTAGTTTAATGCGACATGAGAAAATATATTATTCAATCTATAATTAAGAAGAAAAGAAATAATGATGACAATATTAAGTGGAGAGAGATGAAAAGTTTTGGTGCAAATTCCTTTATTGAGTCTTCAACCAACAAATAAAAATAGATAACCTTAATATTCAAAAGTGACTCAAATTAGGTATGCTATGTTGAGTTGATTCTTCAAATATCTCCATTCATAGGTTTGAGATTTAGATCTATAAATTTAGAGATTCAAGTGGTCATTTCTATAAGCCAAGATTTACTATCTCAGTATTGGGTTTCATATCGATACCATCCTATTATAGTATCAATATGAAGCTCTGTATGATACAAGAATGTTGATACTGGTATGGTACATTCCATATTGGTACAATATGGTATGGAGTGGTATGACAAATCATGCTGCAAGTAGTTGCTAGAGTTGGTAGTTATCCTAATTATTCATTTGAGTACCTTACTCTAGCCTCAATTGCTACTTGCCAAATTTGTCCCGGTCTCTTCTTTTGTGGTGCCAAATCCATGATGGAGCCGCCTTGGAGCTCTTTGTTAGTCCATGTATTTCTAATCCATTCCCAACTTTCTTTCATCATGCATATTCATGAACAGAACCATAGTATTCGGCATGCTACCAAAATTATTGCTAGTTTGCTCTCTTTAGTATTATTGTCATGCATGAGATCACCTAAGAATCAAGTACTACAATCACTCTAACTCTCCACCCTAGTATTATCGACTTCATGTGATCATTCTCATCCATCATCATAGCTGGCAACACAACTCTTTTCTCTCTCTATCCTTCTTTCCCTCTCAAATTGCAATGGTAGAAGGGATTTACCCATGTTTTATCTAGGTTGAATGGTTTGAGTGGGATCATATCAAGATCTCGAGTTTTGCAGACGGGTTGTGCTCGATTTGAGGATTCTAGCCCAATCTGCTTAATGCTTAATTTTAGTTAAGATGGGTCGAGCCTAGGCTATGGGACATCCCATGTACATCCAAGTGAATAGGCCCGCAAGTGGTCCAAGTCAGGACCATGGCATGTATGACTTGGCCTTGATCCAATTTTCATTCTAGCTAATATATTTTGACCCATACCCAACCCATTGATTATCTAGGCTAGGCCATAGAGATTTTGTTAAGCCTATTGGGTTGTTTTGGTCGAGATGAATTGGGTTAAGTATGTCAAATCCAGGTAGGTCAAATCTAGGTTTAGGTCTCATGCATGATGAGAAAACAACTATTCCTTATATGATTAAAAGGACTATTAATGAAATGTTATCAAGTGGAGAGAGCAAGCGCGTGGGGGGGGGGGGTTGGTTGGGGCGCGGGTGGTTGTTTTAGTGCACGTTCCTTTATTGAGGCTTCAAGTACAAATATGTAATCTTAATATTTGAAAGTGTTAATGACTTTGGATTAGGCTATGCTAAGTTGATTTTTCTAATGTTTGATTTGTTTTGAAGGCAATTAACGCTTAGTTCTGATGGGGTTTGGGTCAAGAAGGAAATATATGACTTGGTTTTTTCAACAAGCCAACTTTTCACCTTGAACCGTGAACCTTACTCATAGATAGGAAAATGGGTAGATTTTGCTTTACCAAGTACCATCACAACTTGAGTGAAGTTGTTGGCAACCTTGCAAGTGAAGGATGGGTCACTTGGAGGGAAGTGGATGGGGTGGCTTGTAGGCTATTTTTTGTGGTACTTGCACAAAATTACATTTTACCTTGCATCATTAAAATTCAAGAAGAAAATGTGGGCTCTAGCTAGAATATAAAATGCATAAAGGATTTTTGCATATATACCCTCCTAAATATTAGAATTGATGTGAATATCCTCTTAAAATTGATATTTAAATATATGTCCTTATAAAATACTTATTTGCATGTCTTTTCTTATTTTTTGTATATGCCTACATTATCTAATGCTGTTAAAAATTAATAGTTTAAAATTAAATAAATGAAATATCTCTAATAGGAAGACATGCAAAATAAATATTTATAAGAGTATATATGCAAATAGCAACTTTGTGAGGATATTCATACAATTTAATATATTTAGGAGGGTATACACATAAAAAAAATTAATTTATTCTATCTATTTAACTTATTTTAACATTTAGATTAGTCTAGTGCTTGCTCATCAGTATTTTCTGCAAAAGTATTGCTTTGAAAAAAAATGGATTCTATAATTAGATAACCAATAAAGCTTTGTTATTAGGAAGAGAGAAAGTTCAACTGGCTAGTTAAATTCTCAAAGAGATCCATTAACCTATTATCCACTTTGAAGTAAAAGATAATTTGATAATTTTAATGAATTTTTAATTAATAATAGGATTTTGACTACTATGCTAAAGTTATTCATACAAAAAATAATATTGTGTGAGGGTATGCATATAAATATTAATTTTGGAAGGGTATTTAGACAAATCCAAGATTTTGGAGGATATTTACATAATAATTGAAAGATTATTTTTGCAAGTATGTCCTCCTAAAATATGAAATTACATGAATATCTACAAAATTGCTATATATATATATATGTGTGTGTGCGCGCGCGTGCGTGTGTGCGTGCTTATAAATGTTTCTTTTGTATGTGTACCCATTAAGGGTATTTCAATCATTTCAATTTTAACCGTTAATTTTTTATCGACATTAGATGACATGGGTATATATGCAAAAAAAAAAAGAAGAATATACATACAAATAAAGATTTTATGAGGATATATATGTATATGCAAATATCAATTTTGAAAGGATATTCATAAAATTTAATATGTAAGAGGGTATATACGTAGAAATGAAAGCATAAAATGGACTTAAAATATTTTGTAGACAAATATCTTGTCATGTAAGTCAAGGTAAGTGAAGTTATATGGTGTTTAGGATGGTTTTTATTTAATCCACAAAAAGGAAAGGTGGATACTTTATGGTTTTAAATACCATAATGGATTGAGATTGAACTATGATATACTAGATATGGAAAATGATTTGATTTGAGAAATTGAGTATTCAATCTTGAGGCAAGCTTACTAACAGAATGTTCATGCTTGTCTGGTTCGCTAGCTAGCAAACTTTACCAATGATTCAAGCATTGTTTTCTACTTGTTCTTGACAGCATGAAATGTTTGGTCTTGGCTTATTGTGGGTCAAGTCTTACAATATGCGTCGAGCTTGAAATGAGGCATACATTAGGAATTAATTAAGTACATGGTTAAAATGAGTATCTATATATCTATATATCTATTTGGAAGAAAACAAGAACAATAGATTTGTAATTAATAACAAATTAACAAAACACTTGTGATAATAGGCATCTTGGCACATCTGGCATGGTTGTTTTGTATTGAATATTCCACCAAAAATGACACATTGATTGAATGCTCTAGCAAAATTTGTCAGAATAATGGCAATGTCTTCTTAGTCTTCTATTTGTGGGCATACCAAAGTTCACTACTTTTATGCTTTTACTTGGAAGATCCTTTTATCTATTGCTCTATTTGATCATTGACATAATTTGTGCTTCTTCCATTGAATTAGCCAACTTCAAACACATATGAAAAGGGGTCAAAAGCAACTTTTTGCAAATCATTTGCCAACACAAATGTGCATCACAAATTTCCATGCTAATACTCTGGTGTAGGCGCCACCTATGTATGGAAATAAATTTCCGATGCAAGGCCATCGCATCGCCATTTCCTTGATTGACACTTTTGAGAATTGTCTATTGATGGCACTTTTTAAAAGCATCATAATGCATCCATGCTTTGTAAGCCACTGTGTGGCATGAAGAATGATGCTTCTTTGCACCACATGCCGAACGTCATTTTTTGAGAGCATTGAAAATACTCCACGCTATGGCAAGAATGATGACAGAAGAAAGTATCATCTGTTTGTCTAATTTTTGATGCTTTAAATCATCGCCATATTATATGTGTGTGTGTGTGTGTGTGTTTTAAAAGTTTAGATGATGAGAATACAAAATCATAACCTATGACAAATCATTAACCCTATACGAAATATATATATGACAACTAGGTTGTTATTGGTTGGTGGCATCATCATCATCATGATCATCATCTCTAAGACTATTGGAAGCATTAGGAATCTATAATGGAAAGATAAAATTTTAAAAGTTGAGAATATAAAATTGTAAGTTATGAGAAGTCATTAACCACATATGAAAATATATGTGATAAGTAAAATATACATGGTAATTAAGAAAGTATATAAATAGAACTAGTTATTTACTTGTGCATTGGCCATATCAGTGCACTAAGTAACCAGAATCTTAGATGGTGGGCAAACCTTTCCAATATAGCCATGACTTGGTTAAGTTGAGACTTTATGGAAGCCATCTCCATTTGGTAGCTTTGGCTCATGTTTTGCATTTTAGACATCACACTAGCAAACTGTGTTTCATAGGTTTGCCTCATGTTTCACATCTCTATCTCATAGCTCTGTCTTATTTTTCATCTCTATCTCTAGGGTGGGAACCTGTGTAGTAGTAGTACTTTGTCTTAGCATTTCTTTGATGTAAATGTTCATCGCAAATAATTGAGTCGGAGTGAATTTAAGACTATAACCCCTTACTCGACTATACCAATTTAGGCCCATTAAGTGAAGACTTGAGCTTCAACGTGCCTCACTTCCAACACACACAACAATAAGAGATACAACCCTCTCCTACATTTAGGAATAAATATAGTATTAATAATATAAAAAACTACAAATTCATCCTCAATACATACCATAAAATCTAAAGAATTTTTCCAAACAAAACTACCATATCTATGTGTACGTGTAATATTGTAAAACTAAACCTTATCAAGCTCCCTCCCATGTTCTTCCAACCAAAAAAATAGTACATGATATATGGTGCTTGATGCGTGATATATGATATAGGGTACATGGTGCATGATGCATGATTAAATAATATGAAGATTAACTAACCTGACGTATGGTTCGTGATACATGATACATGATAGTAATGATAATAAAGAGCAATGAAGGCTTTGATTCTAGTGATGAGAAAATAAAGGGTAAATTATAAAAATCCTTTGAGAATAAGTTGAAAGTGTAGGTGCATCTAGTAGTTTCAAAAATATACAGTTACATCCTTAACGTTTTAATCAATTCTACAGTTTAACCCATGCCGTTAGACTATCCATTAATATTAACTTGCATTTCATTGTCATGTCATTATAATTTTTAAAATGACCAAAATAATCTTGAATAAAAAAAAAATCAAAACCTACCTCTCTATTAAATCCTATCTCATCTCTCTTGAGTGCTCTAGACCCTCTACCACCATCCCCACCCGCCCTTCGCTTGCTCCTCTGCATCTGCTTCTTGGATTGGTCCAACTTTTACCCTGGCTATCGCCACTCCCGTGCCACCTATCATACCATCTTCTGCCTCCTGTCCCGTGCTTGCCTCGTCTCCATCGTTCTTGAGTGGCATCGCCTCTTTCCCCCTCCTACCACCCCTTCTTCCTCATCTCGAACGTCGCCACGCCACACCCTCGCTTCCATGAGGCTTGTGTCCATCATGGCAGAGCCGGCAGTGACGGTAGAGGTGTCCCTACGACTCCTGTATGTTCTTTATCTTTTCTTCTCCTTTGCTCTCTGTCTACTCTTTCTCTTTTCTTCTCCTCCTCTGCACCTCTTCTGCCTCGTTCCACTGCCCCTGCATCTACCCTATCTTCTCTTCGCTGTTGTTGTGGTCGGAAGGTGTTGATCGACTCAACGACACCGGCACCACCACCATTGAAAAGTGGGGCACATCCTTGGAGAACTTGGATAGGAGCTAGTCGTCATCTGGGCAGTCGAACTCATGGACTTGCCGTCATCGATGCTGCTCCCTGCCAGCCCTCAGCTCAAAATAGCAGAGCACCACCGCTGCATGTACTTGCCTGAAAAATGCCATCTTTTCCCCTGATCGGTGAGGAACCGCCAGGTGTCGTCGACGTGGAAGTGCAGGCAAGCTCTGTCGTAGGTGGTGACGAGCATCGCAATGAAGACCCCACTGATGCTGGTGCCGATGACGACGTCAAAGTAGTCAAAGATACAGGCATCGGCAATGTCGGACTTGGCCTAGAGCGTTCACCTTGGGAGGATGCCTTGCATGCCGCCACCCCCATCTCCATCGATGTAGAGGACACAGAGGATGCTACCGCTAGTGTGGGTGTCGTCACCCTCCTTTTCCACTCAGACCCTCAGCTCTAAGAGCACGGCATCACTGCGATCCTCAACCTCTACCTCTGCGATGAGAACAAGGACCCTATCACTACCGTCAGAGCCATCCGCCCCACATCTGTGCCCTAAGGACTGACACTCCTGCCGCCCGCGAGAACACCATCGCCCTCCTCCACCTTTTCGAGGTGGAGCGCATGATCGCCATCGGCCACTTTAGTGCGATCCCCCATCTCATCCACCTCCTCGAGATCGGGGGTCCGCATGGGAAAAAGGATACCTCGACAGTGCCCTACTCGCTATGCTCCATCTGGGTCCACTTTACTTTGTTAAGTCGCAGGGGTAATTTGGTCATTTCATAAGTTTAGAATTTTTCAGTGATATCGTTATTTCTCGGGGTGTAAATGTAGATTTTTCAAAATACTGGATGAAAGTGTAATAAACATAGGGTGTTTTTGTAATTTGTTCCAAACAAAATTAGCGGCTCCGATTTAAGGAAGAAGTCATGAGATTTGTGGCTCTTGAGTTATTTCCAAGGTGAAAGTTTTCTAGTTAAGGAATATTATGTGCCTACTAGATCTTAGGATTCATCAAATGCCCATTTTTGGATGTATTTCTTTAATAGATAGACACCCCAAAGTTCAAATTGCTCAACAAAACCAAACCTTATCTAGTGTCACAACAGAAAATGTTCAATTATATATTATACCTTCCTTTTTTGTTGTTAGGATTAATTAGAGAATATAAATAGAACTTTATGTGGTTCAACAAGTTTTGGCTGCAATAAGGAGCCTAAGAGTTTCAATATGAAGTAATGAAGTTTAAAAGTTTTCAATAAAGCTCATAAGTATTATAATACATGATATATGATACTTGATATGTAGCACATGATTTTAATAAGAAGCCAAAAAAAATATTTTCAAAGAAAGCAAAATTTTCAAATACAAATTTCTCTACGGCTTGTGTAACTCTTGAAGCTTAAAGTGTAAGGAACTAAGTGAGATGCTCATGAAGTGTTCCCAATATCATAGTATACTTGCCAAATAAAAGAAATAATATTCAATCTATCTTATTAGTGCATAAAATAGAAGCTATTAGATATCATACGCAATCTGTCCTTTCTCAAAAAATCAATAATGTATAAGTTTCCTTTATTATTGAAGATATACATTAGGTCGGCAATTACATGAAACCTTCTCTTTTATCATGTCCACTTTCTTCTAATCTCGCTTCAACTTGCCCTTGAATTCTTCCCATTCTCGACTTTGGTTCCCATGTCTTGTTTTGATCATATGCTTTTTGTGTTTATAAATTTGCCGAGTATTTTCTCGCAAGTATTAAGGAACTAATTAAAAGAACTTTTGATATAACGAATTGTGGTTAAAGTGCATATAATATGAATCTAATTTTTCAAATGGTAAATGGAGACCATCTATCCTTCCAATCTCATTCATCCATCCTCTTATGATCCTAACAAACATAGGATAAAAGTGTCATCTAATAACAAAATTTATGATGCTTTCAAAAAAGCATCTCTCAATAGACGATGTAGAAATGTATGAGAAAAAATTATGATAATACCCTTTAATGTTTGACCTATTATACTTAGACCTCAAAAGAAAAAATTTCAAATGGATCCCAAAATTTTATAAAAGTTGCAAAGAGCCCCAACCGTCTGTCTGCATTTTAACAATGTGTGAGCAGAAAAGGAGTAATGATCAAAATATCCTCCATATTAAAGCAAGTTGTTGGATTATGTTTTTCCATGAGAATGAGAAGTGGGCTCCAACATTAAAAAAATCGCTTCCATCTCTTGTGCATTAAACCACTCTGTAGACCTTCTTCCACTCCACACTTCTTTCCTCTCCTTTCTCTCACTTCCCTTCTCCCCTCTCTCTCTAGCTTCTCTCTCCTTCTTTTCTTACTGATGGAGTAGCTCCTTCTCTCCTTCTCTTTATTATAGAGATATAATAAATATCACAATCTCTATTTCTCTTTTCTCTCTCTATTCTCCTTCCTCTCCCCTTCCTTCTATCTATTTTTGTTATTTGTTCTCTTTTGAAATATAGTGGTATAGGCCACATATATATAGAAGGAAAAAGGAGAGTAAGGGAGAACTTGTGACTGGTAAATGATTTTCGAGAGTGTAATGAGTGGTGGCGGTGACTGCTGATTGTCGGTGGTTCT
This sequence comes from Elaeis oleifera, assembly GCA_000441515.1. Taxonomy (NCBI): domain Eukaryota; kingdom Viridiplantae; phylum Streptophyta; class Magnoliopsida; order Arecales; family Arecaceae; genus Elaeis; species Elaeis oleifera. The sequence goes on along the minus strand of KE506706.1, from coordinate 23,158 downwards.
GTTGGTGGCGCTAATGGTGGCACTTTTTTCTTCAGAAGACACCGCAGTCCTATGATCATAGGGCCGTCATCATCAATAGACAAAGGAGGATCCTCATCTCTTACTTTATTCACTACCCTAGGAGCACAGACTTATGTTCTGGAATGGGCACGAGCTATCCCTCGGTCAGATTTAGAACTCATAGGAGCTTTCGTCCCCTCTTCTTCTAAAAATTTTAGATTTTTCCTTGATCAAGATTTTTTTCTTTCATTTGGCTGAGAGTGTTATTTGTTGACCATAATTTTTTCTTTCTGTTGAATTTTTGGCAATATTATTTTGGAGGGAGGTATGATCTTGTTTGCTTCATACAACTGGTAATGCAAGCCGACTTCTATGTTCATCTTCGAATTGGCCTATATGTTTGTGTAGAATGGAGTTTTGGATACTCTAGATTTATTGCCAAAAAAAATTTTTTTACTTTGGTAAATAGCTATAGAATAGGACTTATACGCAATATATTTGGAACCTAAGTTAATGTCTTGTTTATAATCGTATGATAGGGGATTTCCTATTTGGCTCCCCTGGAATCAACTTCAGGATAGACAATGGGCCTTTCAAGATAAGAATTTTATATTAAAAAAGATTTTTGCTAGTTAAAACCATATATCTTTATATTTTTACTTGGTTGCTTATCATGGAACAATCAATGCAGTCTTCAAAAATGCAGTCATGGAGAAGTTCACAGTGAAGATTGTCTCCATGAGGAAGGCCGAAGGGCTATTTGAATGGTAGGTGGTCCAATATCCTCTCTCAAGTATCTCCCATTCCTTTTTTTTAAATTTCTCCCTTTGATCTATGCTCGCCTTTTACCTCTTGCATGATCCCTTTTTCTACATGATCTATTCTCCTTCTCACCTTCCATTTCTTTCCCATTTCTCTGTAATGGATGGAGAATAGAGAGCACGGCCAAGAAAAAGGAAGATGATAGTCGCATGTCTGTCATGTGACTCTTTTTTTCCTCCACTCCACTTCACGCCAAAACCAAAGAACCTGTGAAGGGTGCTTTTGATATTTCATAAGATTTAACCTCTCAGATGACCCTCACATTATAACATAGTCTAACAAAGATCGGCGGTTGGGGTTTTTTGTAATATTTATAAAGTTTTGGGGCCCATTTGAAATTTTCTCCCTTTAAGATCTAAATGTAAATGGGTCAAAGTTTAAGGGGTATTGCTGTAATTTTTTTTATAACTAATTAGATTTCCAGCTGCCCCAACGCGAGTATAATTTGCAGGTAACAACAGGGAAAAATGTCTAATTTTTGCCCTTTTAGTAAGCATTAAGAAATTAGGTATATTAAAAAAATTCTTGATGCTTTTAGAAAGTGTCAGTAATTTAAATCACCTTTGACCTCTTTTTCCTGCAATATAACAGTTTAAGACAGAAACCTTTGCTACTTGGTTTGCTTGAAACATTTTTTTGTCAACCTACACGCGCTTGTTGTAGGGGAACTCCAGCTATCAGATCCATCCTATGGGTGGTCTTCCAAGCCGAATTTCACCCTTTATCACGAGCATGATGCATGCCTTTCTACTGCAAAAATCAACTAATCCAAAAAATTAACAAATGAAAGGTTTGCATGTTGTCTTTATGTCCGATTTATGCACTATGGCTCAGTGAGCGTCCTTCTTCGCTAGCTATTCCTTTTGAGTGATTTTGATAGCAATACGCTTTTCCTACTGTGAACAAGTAGAGTTCTTGAAAAGATTGACAGTCCCTGCCCTTTTGCGTGTGCTGCAATGAGGAGCTTCCGTCCTTGTTTGCAGAATTGTTTCCAATTTGTTTGCTGTTTTATAAAAGGAAATCTTTTCCAGATGTTGCATGCCATTACTTTCTAATGTCCACCTTTATTTTTGTTCCTATTTCACTAATTGTTTTTTATCATTTCGTCTAATTTTCAAATGCTTTTAGGTTTTTGAGAAACTATTTGTTTTGAGCTGATAACTATTCTACTCATCAAAGATATTGTTTCCAGGCCTAGATAAAAAGCCTAAGGAGCAGGGTGTAATCATAAATATTGAAAGTTGTTCCTTTCCACAGACAATTCTATGTTGAAAAAGATTACCTCATTCTATTACCTCTATTACCCCACAAAAAAGATCACCGATCATTCTATTATCGTGATCCTTGAAATTCTAATTTCTGTCCCTTGTGGTATTTTTATATGAGCTCACAGTTAGAACTAGTGGCATTGATAGCAAACCACAGTTCACAAAGTAGCACTGTTCTTTCCTTTCCAATGCTTTATTTTCTTGGTAGTGTATTATTCCTTCTCCAAATTACATCCTCATTTTTTTTAAAGTGGAGGAGAACTATTATTTATTGCTGTTAGTCTTAGGCAAGCTCACCGTTTTCTCCATTTTTTAACAATCTCTTGAAATTTTATGTCATCCTTGTTAAACTAGTTTGTAACATCAATTAGAACATCAAGAAAAGACCTTCTGCCCCCAATTATAAGTTCATTATGAAGGGAACCTTTGTTTAATAACAATGCTAAATGTAAGATACTTGTACTTCGTATTTTTTACTGTACATTTTCCTAAATATCATTAGTAATTGTTATATAATTAGTTGTTCAGCGTATTTAAAATATTGTGGTAAAAGCAGATTCAGTTCCCTTTTTGCCTTGAAAAATTGGGTGTGTCTGTATGACTGTGTGTATATGTTTTGTGTGTAAGCTACTTTTCTAATCAATGATGTTACCATTCAAATTAGCCTTTTTTTGGGTTGTGCATGTGATATTTGTTTACAAATTGTCTCCATATTATGCATCAAAAAGTTGAACTCATACAGCTTTTTTCTCCGACATGACTGCATTTTCATGCAAGAGTTTTAATATCATATTTGCAACCTAGCAGCATATATATCGTTACTGTATATGTATAGATGTCCTCTAGCAATAATTGCCAGTTTCCTTGATAATCAACATTGGTATTTGCTTGAAAGAAGGAACAACAATGATAGGGTTAGTGAGATATGGGTAATAAAGATTGAAATTATATATAAGCAATTGGCTGTTTTGTATATGCCTATGGGTTTGCATGATTGTGAAGCTAATCCTAAGACTATGTTCATGGAAGTGTCCTTCTCCTAGCAGATTCCCTCACGACCATATTGTACTCCCTTGGACAATGGCTCATGCAACTTCAAACAATTACAATAAATAAAAGAGTATCAAGGAAAAGAACGTGGAGAAAATATAATAAATATGAACTTCTCTTTCGTGCTGCTGCTTCTCTCTCTCTCTCTCACACACACTAACACTAGGATGGCCAGAAACCTGGCTTGAGGACAGGATTAAGACTAGATGTTGGGTCGATATGAACATTGCCTCTTCACACTCTTCACTTAGACAACTTATTGTTTGTTTCTCTTGAGACTATGAAAATTTGCAAATTAATCTGGAAAACAACGCAAGGGCCTGGAGAGATTATTTCAAATATGTTGTTATTGCGGCATAAAGAAAGATATGGAGTATTGTCATTGACGATTCAGTAATTTGTATTCCATATTTTAAGTTTATTTCATCATATAGAATATGCAATTTTCTCTTATTCTACAGTTCCCTTTTTATATTAAAAAAATGTTTGCGTATTTATTTAGGTTGGGTGTGCAAGGCCAATTGTCAAAATTGGATTACATAATTGTATTATCTCCATGAAGATCTTTTGATTTTATCTGAATTTTACAAGATACATGATACATGTTATAGAAAATAATGTCAGATTGTCGAGAGGCTTATCTTTTGAAAAGAAAAGAACCATAAACTATGTTTTGAGCGAAAGGAAGCATCTTTTGTGGAATTTATTTTATTGATGTTCATCCATTTAGTCAAATTTGACATAGGTCAAAAGCGGTGATATTGAATATATAAGCTGACATTTTCTTCACCAAAACAAAAAAGAGGAAAGAGTGAAGAAACCTAATCTCAAGGGGCTAAGAATTTTTAAGCCTTCTTGTAACCTATTCTCTTTGCTATATCTTGCAATTGCTGAGAGATACGAGTAAACTATTCAGTAATTTATAGATCTTTTTCCATCAAGCAAAGTGAATATAATATAGCAATTACAAATATCTGAACATATTTTAGGAAAGTTAATTGCTTGAGTTACAACAATTTGTTCAGTGGTCAGGCCTTGGTTATTTCAGCAAGAGTTCAGCCTCCTGTGGTGAAGTATACCATTTTGCACCCCAGCAGAGGCTTTAGCTATCATCAAGCCTCATTCTGTCCGCCACAAAAGAATAATGGTAATTGTGGTTCTTCTGAATGTAGGTATGTGCAAGGTTCACAGGTCTTGCTTTGTTAACAGATCATTGTTAATAGTTCATTTCTTTGTGCATCACATGATGATGCTGTCGGAATTAAATATTTCATACGTGATGAAATCATATGGTGGTTATTCACAGAGACCACTGCCTCATTGCATAAGAGTTAAAGATGAGCTTCTAATCATTGGTCTGGCCTTTTCTGGCAAAAAAGTTGATATATAGTATGGCAAGGGTGCCAACTGGTTGACTTGGTAAAGTCATTGGTTTGAACCCACCCTCATCCTATTTTGGTTGGGTTCTCAAATATGTGATATGTGCTGCTTGATTTTGGATGCTTATTTGAGAAAACTCAGCACACCACATTGTTTCATGTCTTCCAAGTTCTATGAATGAATGTATACACTTTATTTCTACTAAATATGAATTCATACATTGTTGGTACTGGCTGAATTTTAGATTCAACTTTTATTTAGACTTGCATGCTTTGTTGATCTAATTAGGAAGAAAGAAGATTTCCTTCAACTGCTCAATCCAAATATCTCAAAAGAAGATGAAAGAAATATGAAATAAGGCTTTAGTTTCTTTCCTTTATTAATTGATTCTTACTGAAATTGACACACATAGCCCTATCTATAATTGTGACATCTGTCCTTGCATGATTTGGATGAGATGTCCATCTTTAAATAATTTGGGTCAGATTTCTCTTTCTAGTTCAAATAGGACTAATTCTTTCTAAAAACAAACATGATTAATATAAAATTTATGAAAATTATTAAAATTATATGTGAGATAGTTCTCAACTTCTACATCAACTTTGTCTTCTATGGTTCTATCCAATTCTTCATGAATTAGCAGATAATATTTGATCAAATTCGTTTTCAAAAAGGAAAGTTTTAATTTGATCAAATATATTTTAAAGTCCAAACAATTGAGTTTTGGCCTAATTCAACTCCCTTAGGAGCTAGCCTAAAGTTATAGATTTAAAAAAAAAGGATTATCTCAATCCGGCATTGTATGATCATGTTATCACCTTCTGAAGTTTTTATATGATTCAATTTCTATCATGGCAGATCTTACTCCTAAATCCTATTCAGCCCTGCTCTTAATAGCCAAACTGATCGATATTGAGTTTAGAGGTCTTCCTAAATGCCCGCAATGGCTAACATGATCCATTTCGATGTTGGTGATTTTTTGGATGCCCATAGTGGTCAACATGATCCACATCGAGTCTGGTGAGCTTGCTAAATACTCATAGTAGTTTAAGTGATCCACATCGAGTTCAGTGATCTTCTTGAATACTCATAGTGGTCAAAATATCTCCATATCGAGTTTTATTTATAGTGGCCAAAATAATCTCTACATCAAGTCTGATGATCCGCTTGAATCATTTGTTTTGCGCATGTTTGATTGACCTGTTCTATTTTTAGGCGACACTGATTTTGTTGTATTTTATATGCAAGATACTGTTGGATTTAAAAGAAGAGTATATAATTTTATCATGATATTTGCCAGAAGTGTAAGGCACCTGCCTTTACTTTTCATTTGTCATGGCTCAAGCCGAACCAATTATAGGAACAGCAATGCACGCACATGACTACTGTTTCTGTCATTCATTTCTTTATTTTCATATAACAATGTAGGACCAGAATGTTTGCGATCCAATATTAGCGAGTTTTATGCATCAATATTTAATGTTTCATATTATAAAAGTGTGGCAGAACTCAGGTCATGAATGATTATATGCACATGGCTTCCATTTGTTCAGTTATATTACTTAACAATTCGATGCAAATTTTTGGGTACATCTTTTATACTCATCCTTTTCTAAAGTTAGGTAGCACTACAGGGAATGTTTCCTGAAGCAGTGGATGCAACAACACATTTTGCTTACCTCCAAGAGTGCAGCATCGCTTTGAGGAAGGGCAGACCGCTCCATGGCAGGGGACAAGGGGTGCCAAAAAGGCAGTAAGCAGGTATTAGAATGCTAGGAAGCCATCTTTAAATTCAAAATAGACACTTAAAGAATCCAAAGTACTGATGATGGAAGTCCCCATAAAAAGTAGAAATGATAATCGGCAACTTGATCAAAAACGCTAGGTTGCACCACCATGGTGGAGCATAACTAGCATTCCTTGTCCACAGTTTGTCAGTTTCCGGGCAACACTACAAGTCAACCAAATGCTGTAAAGCATAACGGCTCGTGCTTAAAGTGAGGCCAAGCTCATAAGCCACTCTCAGTTATAATATTTATTAATTAGATTATGATTTCTAAAGTAAGGCATCAGGAAGGAACTAGAAAGTGCAAATGTATTTGTAAAAGAGTAATTCTAGCCAATTAAACATTGTGCTAAAAGTAAGGAATCTGGAACTCCAAGAAAACATAAAAGCAAAAGGAAATGCACCAGCTGTTTAGTCAAAAGATATAGTGCAGGTATCACTTTCAAGGCTAATCCTTTCAGTTTTCATTGTAGACGTTTGCTTTAGTAATTAGTATCTTTCTCTGTCAAACAGCAAGCATGCTTGTAGATTAATGGGCAGATCAAAACTTTAGCTTAAATTAGTACATTATTGTTGTTAAACAGTTGCCAAGATCTCCACCCTTCACAAGTTATCTCCAGATTTATTTTCTAAACAATTAGTTTTCTCCTTCATTTTCATTACTCTGAAAGATCTTTGAGCCTTAATTTCAGTCTTTCTATCCAAGTCATCGATTGACAAAAATCTTGTTCTCTCTTTCTCGTTCTTTTCAGGAGAAAAATCATGGCACAGGCTCCAGAGCCTGGTGAAGTTGGTCATGACTGCAGTGACAGATAAATGACAGAAAACTTGGTAATTAGTACTAGTTGGCCTCTGACGAAAGATAATGCATGCCCTTCCATCTACTAGTCTACTACCAATATTTTGTACCCACTAGCTTGCTTTATTAGTGAGGTGAGAACCTTTTTTCTGTGAGCAAATTAGGGATGATTTTTACCTTTGCAAAAACTCACATAAATTCGCATGATAAATGCCTGAAAACTCGATCAAAAATGCCTTAAAACTCTTGACAAGTTTCTGATTCAGGTAAGTTCGAATCATTTTCTGAGAATACCATGATAAAGAGGCAACAGCTGCTCAACCAGTTTAACCGTCACCATCATTTTCTTCTTCTAGAGATACGATTGAGAAGCACTTTTTAATCCATCCCTCATTTTCTTATAGAATCCAGAACCGCAGGCCTAAGTACCATTCTTCTTTCAATAGGTAACTTATGGGTATTCCATCTTTCTAGCTCCTTTAGATACTAAATTAAGTTTCAGAAAAGCACCTTGAATGAATTTCAGAAAACCTTTACTAAGAGCTGTTCTTGATCAGAGAATTACTGATATGGGCAGAATTTGTGCAGCATGATTGATATCATTCTGCTCAAACCTTCTGGCACCCTTCTTGTTCAACATAGGTGCAGAAAGGCATGCATGCTTCATTTCTAATATGGGCCATAAGCAATAAGGCCACAGCTAGCTCTCTTAGATGATGACAAGACTTGTATTACCATCCTCTCTTGCTTGATAATCTAGTAGTTTTACATGATGATAAAACCTGTTAGGCAGTTCTTGCAAACATATCTAGATCCAAATGACTCAAAGTGACGCATAGATGCCATCCAAGATGACATATCTTTTCTGAATGCACTGGAACTTTTTAGTGTTTAATCTGTTACCCGTTTAGCTCTTTTTGCTGTCATGAGAAGTCTCAAGTATGTAAATAGTGTTATTGTCCATGGTAGAGATGCCTACTTTCCGCTGGATTCCAATCATTCTTCTCATTTCTAATGGCAGAAGATCTACATCAGTTGACTCATTCCTTAAGACCCTAGTCCTCTATAAGAGATGCACCATTTAGCTTTTTTTAAATTTAGGTCCACCAGGTGGTCCTTGTTTTTGGATGCACATCCAAAGTATTACTTAATCTATCCTTTGTAAAAGGAGGTTTGGAGTTGCCTGGTAGCCTCAACAAGGTGTTCTAGTTGAATGATCTATCCCTTTGAAACTATTATCATCAACCTGTCAGTTTTTTAAACTCGTCAAAGTTTTTGGATAGGTCATTATGTGATGAAAGATCTTTCAAGATAAAAATACAAAAATGCCTATGTTAAAAGGAAAAGCCAACGTAGTAAATATGTAACTTTTCGATAGCTATTCAGAAGGAAGGCTCTTCTGGAACGAAAGATGAAAGATTCCGTTATGTCTCCTGTTTTGGGCTTGTATACTTGTGCACCTCCCTCTAATGAAACACTCTTGGCACGCATCCAGTTTAGTTGGCACTCGGGACAAGGTATAAAGGATGCCTTGGCACCTCAGGTTACATTATGATTTAGTTGTGTTCTTGAAATTTTATCCCCTCCAAATGAATCTAGTTGTGCTTGTAGGGATTCATACAAGTGGACATTCCAACAATTTGGTGGTGGTGGACTTATACGACTTCAGTGAGAATGAATGACACAAAAAAGAGAGACCATTTTTTCTTTCGCTGTCTGGGGAAAAATAGTATGACAATATTCGTCTTGAAAGATTCTTTCAAAGATCTCTCCTGTGAAACTGAATCATTACTTGCCCCAGGCACTAAAGTCTCATAGCGTGCTGAACATTCATCTGTAACTTGAATCCATCATCGCAATTTTCATGTCTTTCATTGATGGGATTGCTTCAGTGGATTTTATACAGCATTATACAAGCTTGCGTCTAGGAACAAGGCTTCATAATCGATGAAGTTGCTCAATAAATCTAGTTGGAACCAATGTACGTTCCATCGTTCTTTCTAGATGACATTATGTTATTTTTTTTTCTTTTTTAAGTTTATTCGAGTTATTATCTTGTTGCATGTCTGCAAACTTAGGGATAAATTAGCCTCATATGCTTTATTCAGTAGATCTATCTTAACTTGCATTTGTTTTTAACTGATTCCAGGATTGAAGGTGCCACTAGGATACTGGCTGGAACACCTAATCAAATCAATGTACCTGTGATGGTGGGAAAAGTCCCATTCAGCACCTACCTATCATAGGTGCTTCAAATGCCCTCCATTACATTGAAGATTGAAATACTTGTAGCTTAATGATCCACCATACTAGTTATTTCTCTAATTTAAGACATTCAATCCCAAATGTTCTCAGAAGACTTCCTTTATTTTTTTAACCGACAATTCTTTGTTGTTATTTACAATGCCTAACTAATCATATGCCATAATTTACAGCAACAAAACAAGATTGGGAACCACCAATTCTTTATTGTTATATATTGACAATGCCTAATTAATCGTATGCCATAGTTATCAGCACCAAAAGAAGATTGGGAACCAGAACATACCATTTGACTCCTGGCCATAGAGCCCTCCAAGGCAATGCTGCTTGGTTGACAAACTCTTAAAGTAGGATTGGAAGCCCGAGCCGTTGTTGGTAGAGCTCCCTCCAATGGTAGAAGGAAAAAGAAAAAAAAAAGCCAGCTTTCTTATTAGATCTCTTAAAGTGGGATTTGGGGCCCGAGCCGTTGTTGGTAGAGCTCCCTCCAAATGGTAAGAAGGAAAAAAAAAAAAAAGACCAGCTTTCTTGTTAGATCTCTGCCTGTGCCGTTGAAGGTAAGGAGAGGCCCTTTGTGAGGATTAATAGGACTCGGTTATTTTGAGGTTCTTCTGCTGGCGATGCTGCTGTGTTTCCATGCCGGTGGTCAAGCTTGAAAGGAAGGAAACGCTTTAGATGGGGAGCGGAAAAGGGTGGCACGGGCGATACTGATGCAGAGGTGTGGTCCTGGGACCTGGGAAACGGATTGGATGGACCGACGAAGTTGGTATTTGGTGTGCGATTCCCTTCTTGTGTGGTTGCCGGTTCTCAATCTCTGCTCTAGGTTGGCTGCCTACTGCTTGGGAGACACTGCTTGGGAGACACTGTAGTTCGAAATATTATCTAATATAATATTTCTAGGGTGGATTTGACATTGCGAGCGGCTTTAACAGAAAGCAAGGCTATATTGGAAGGGTACTCCGTACTCCGTCATTGATTTCCGTTTCCAAAAACAGTTTTTTTTTTAAAAAAATATTCTATCTATTTTATTTTTATGCACTTCAAAAATTATGTGCACTGCCGTTTTTTTCTCTAATACTCTTCCAAAGTACAAATGTAGTCCCCTTTTCCTTCCAAAATTTACTTATTATGGGAGGAGATGTGCTTGCGCATGCTGATCAGTAGCGCCAATACAAAAGGTGCTGTTCCTGTAACCTTGAGCCATTGAGGCTTATGAGAGAGGTAAACTAGGTGGCAAAATGGAGAACTTGTATAATTTGAGGAGAAAAAATATGTGGAGTCAAACTCGAATATAGAAGGGAACTAGTCAAGCTGATATAAGTCCGAGTAATTAATTATTTAGACTCAATTCATTAAGAAAAAAATAATCAAGCTTGAGTAAACTTTGCAAGATATGTTTCAGATTGACATATTAATGTTAATATCTAAATTTTATTGGAACATGACATGCATCTAGTATTATAAAATGACTATGTGAAGTGTATATGGAACAGTATGCATGAAGAGGGAAGTCATCCCTGGAGGCTGTGGGAATTATGAAAACTAATTGTGGGATGAAAATTGAAGAACAAGAGCTTCTCTCTCTAAGTTGTCTAGAGAGAGAAGCTCTCAGAAACTACTCCTACCTCCTCCTCAAACTCCTCGAGCAGTCAGCCGGCTTTCTTCCCTCCCTCGCTCCCCCTCTCTCTTTTCCCATCTCCTTTCTCTCTATTTGTTCTCTACTTCTCCTCCTCTCATTGTTTCGGCCTCAATTTCCAGCTGGAAGCTGTATTCCACCACCCCAGATCCCTCTCTCAATCTCTCCCTCTTCCTAGATCTCTCTCTCCACTCTTTATCTCCAACCATTTTTCTCTCCTCTTTTCCAACCTCACTGCCATTATGCTTTAGCGGCAACCTCCTGATCCGGTCTCCCCTTTGATGTTGTCTTTCTCATTATCGGTTTGATCTGCTTGTTGGGCTCTCTTACCTGGCCGCCGGACTCCTTTCCTCTTCTCCTCTCTCCCGACATTGCTATCGGGTCATCGCTTGTGTTCACTTTTTCCCTTCAATGATGGCTGGCCGAGCCCCTCTTATATCATCTCTCTCTGTCTTCCTCACTCTTGTTTCTTCCTCCTCATCTGGCACCTAGACGTTGGCCAGCCCAGCCTCTCCTGGTCAAACATCGCTCTTTCTCTACTCTCTTTGCTGCCAAACTATTGTTGCCGACCTTCCTCAATAGTGGGTCAGTCGTCAGACTCCCTTCTTTCTCTTCTCGGAGTTGTTCTCTCTTGTATGGATGGCTGGACCCTCCTTCCCTTTGTCCTCTGGTCTCAAGGATGTTTATTTCTTCCTCTTTCTTCTTTCCTCCCCCTTTGGTCGAAGGATGAAAAGTAGCTTCTCATTTTCTCCTCTCTCTTCCTTTCTTAGTGTTGGACAGCCACTGGGCCCTTTGTCTTCGTCCCTTCCTCTTGACGTCACCTAGATCCTGATGAGGTCATTGCAGCTGATCCGACCATGAACCAATGTGGCCGGCCAGCTAAATAGAGCTTGGCCGAGTGCCTCTTGTCTATCCTCTTCCAATAATGGCCAGTTGGATAGTCAACCATATTTCAACCCCCAGCGGTTGCAAGATGGAGGCTTCAAATTTCAAAATATTTTAATTATATGAGAGATTTGAATTTGAAATAGATATTGAGGGGAATTTGAATTTGAATTTCAAATGTTGATGGAATATTGAGAGGCTTTTCTGTCTCTTATGCACACTTTCTTTTTGTACTATATTTTCTTAATAAATTTGGATGGATTTTCTCTCTCTTTTTATTAAAAAAAATCTGAATAATAATTTTTATGACTATTCTAATATGAATGTAGATAAAAATTGTTATGGAAGAAATCTATTGGCACACTTGGCCAATATCTTAAGGTGTAGAGATAAGAAGCATCTGAGGAGTCGAAGTGCAAAATAATAGTAGGGGAGTTGCCAATGGAATAATTCAAGAACAACTTGCTTAAAATCAGATAGAAATGCTATATACTTAGTGTTGCTGCTCGTTTTTGTTGAGGTCAGAAGATGGACGACTGGGTTTTGCGCGGTGGTGCTGAAGTAACCTACAAAACAAGTCTAAACTGGAGGTTCTCGCTCTGACGAAGACTCTTCAATACTCAAGTCAAATTTCAGAGAACAAAGGAGCAGCAATGGATTCTCTTAGAGGGACTACTTACCTGGGTTCTTGGGGCTTTCGTCATTTATAGAGGATGTAGTTGGATAACCGTGGGAACGTGTAGTTCCAGAGTTATCGGATTGTTGGGCGTGTTGTTACATGCTGTTATGGACAAGATATTCTAGTCCTTATTTGCTCCTACGAACTTATCTACTCCTGCAAGATCATGGAGAGTTTGTTACGTCTGAGCTTATCCACAGGGTGGACAGCTGCTGTACGCACTAGAAAATCGACTGGTCGAGGCAACAGAGGGAGCTCACATGCCAGATAAACCGCACAACAAACTGGATACAAATAAATCAGCTCCACATACCTCAACTCGGTCTTTGGGTCAGTAACCATGGACATAGCTCGCTCGCTTGAGGTATCAGTGATAACACACGGGATCAGAGACATTTTCAGTACATAACATATCAGATTCAAGGTATTCACGATACCACCGTAACATTCTCTCCTACTTCTAAATCTGAGAATCAGATGAAAGAAATATTCCAAAAATCATACTTCATCTAGGGGTGCATGCTCTCACGTATCTACGTGCGCCCCGACATTTAAAGTTGATGCTGTCGGCTTGATAGACAGCTGTCGCGAACGATCGTGTTTGATGGGACCACTTAGTCGGTGGTTTTTTCAAAGACTTAATTCTTCAATGGCGGCTCTCTATCTTCTCTTTTGCCCTCTTTGAAATCATCTTTCAGGTGCATCCATTGAGAAGTCAATTGCAAGCTCTTTTTATTCCAGACTCCTATCGAAACTCCTAGCGATAGGATGAATCCAGAGTTTTTGAGGAAGCTTGAACTGGTGTCGGCTCAGAAAAGACAGGCCAAGGCTCCATCCACTGGTCCTTCGGCTCTGATGGGTGGCAACGTCAAGGTTTCGACCATCGAATCGACTCCTGTAGCCATGGGAGATGAAAATCCTCCTTCAATTGTTAGATCTATAGTTCCACTACAAGAAATAAGTTATTAGTTACAAAAATTTCATCGCTAATAAGCCAAATTCGTCGCTAATAATAATTTCGTCGCTACAATTTCGTCACTAAAATACTGTCGTTGATAATATTTTACGATGAAAAGACTATTTTCATCGTAAATAACATTAATTTACGACGAAAAATTTTAATCGTAAAAATAAAAGATGAAAAACTTATTCGTAAAAAAATAATTTGCGATGAAAATAACAGTCGCTAATAATAATTAATAGTGACGAAAATATATTCGTCGCTATTATTCACTTTTAGCGATGAAAATTTTTCATCGCAAAAAATTTTATTTAATGAAAAATAATAATTGAAAAACTTTAGCGACTAATATTTACATCACAAATAAATATTTTTTTCACAAAACTTTACGTCGCTAATAAGTATTTGAGATAAAAAATTTTCATCGCTGTTAATTATATATTTTTTAAAAATTAAATCATTTTTATAAATTTTTTACGATGAATATTTCGTCGGTAATAATTTCATCGTTAATTATTTTTTTAATTTTAGATATATTTTTTAAGTTATATGTATAATATTTTTTATAAATTAAAAAATTTGAATAAAAAATTTATACAATAAAATGATAAATAATTTTTATTATTTTATTATATCAATTAAATTATAAGATTTTAAAAAAAAATCAAAGAGCCATCACATATCGGCATGTGGAGAACGAGGTGGGGATGGGGAATGCTCGACGGAGCTCGGACCGGTGATGGAGCTTGGACCGGCCTGCTGCTGCCTCAGCATCTGGATCATCTGCCCCATCTGTGCCATCCGATCCATCATCTGGATCTAGAACTGCTGATACTGATCGATGCATTCAGTCAGCTCCTGAGCTCGCTGCTCAGCCTGCTGTCGATCCTCGATAGTTTGCTGTCGATTCTCGACAGCCTGCCTCTGCACCTCCATCAATTGAGCCTGGCACGTAAAATAGATCTCAGCCCTAGATGATCGTGAAGATGAAGGAGCAGTAATCCCATATCCTAGACTCTAACATAACAGGGTCTCATACTGAGCATCTGATCATAGATCTCATCATCTGTGGGTGCAGTCGAGCCCTCAGGAGTAGGCTGGGATCTTATGTCGGTCATACAATCCTGAAAATAAAATTAGAGTTATTTTAATTTTTAATAAAGATCAAATTATGAATAAAAATTAATTAAAAAATTTACAAAGAGCTCCTGGCTCCCCATCGTCCACTCCCCCGATCGTCATTGATGGGTCCGCTGGTAGATATCGATCCTACCAGGAAGCTCGCCACTCTCAACATCTCTCTGTAATTTTAAATTATTTAAAAAATTAATAATTAAAAAATATATCATAATTAAAATTAAAAATACATACCATGTGCTCCATGTGGCGAGCAAATGATCTCAAGCCCCCACAATGCGGCACAATCTGTCTCGCCCGGTTCGTCATATTCTGGGTACATCGTCTTTGTAAATTAGTAGTAAAATTAGTAGATAACAAATATAATTTAAGAATAAATGATTAGATCATTAAAATCTAAAAAAAATTTAGATATGTGACCTGATATGTCGGATCCTCATAATGCCGGCATATGGTAGTCCAATCGTTGATGGTGATGCTATCGTAGGGCTGCAGCCGTGCTGCCTCCTACCCATCAACCTACACCAACTGGTACCAATGCTGATGCATGTGACTGCGATAATCTTTGAAGCATAAAGATAGATGGATATCGATCGCTCGTCTCACACGATCATCCTCAAAATCAATGATGTCAAATATATTCTACCAATAACAAACATTAGAAGAATACTGTACAAATTAAATATTCATAATATAATTTATTTTATCTGTAAGTAGATGTAGAAAATCTGTCTCTGAGTCAGAACAACATGATGCCAATCGAAGAGCGTTATCGGGGCATAGCTGCGGCATATGATGCCCAGCTCGGTCAGCCATGGCTCGCACCATCCCCTAATGGGTCTGGTGTAGCCAGTCGGTATCTCTATCTAGAGATGCTGTCTCGGGTGCTCACGTCTCCAACGCTCTAAAACGAGGTTCTTCGATGGACCTCGCCCTCTCCTGACCACCGATGTTGACTGATCTGAAACAACAATAAATAAAT
>KE506705.1:115095-139229 GCA_000441515.1 Elaeis oleifera | reverse complement strand
GCCGACTTCACTTAATTAAGTCGGCAAACCACTTGCCGACTTCATTTGAAAAGTTTTTTTTAAAAAAATACGAGAAATAGGGCGGATCGCCCCTGTTCCCCGCGTGGAGCTGCGGGAGGCCGTTCCGCCGTCCGACAGCCACGGCTGTCCGCCGGAGGGCCTCCGGCGGATTTCTCTCCCTCTTTTCTTTCTCCTTCCTCTCTCTCTCTATTTCTCTCTCTTTCTCTCTTTTCTTTCCCGATTTCCTTCGTCGGTTCGTCTCGGTTCGGAACGGAACGGAGGTGTGCCGTATCGTACCGCCGGTCGGCCGATCCGGCCACCGGTACTGGTACAGAAAACCTTGGTCAGAATTATAAGACCTCAATTCGAAAAGCTCTTTCCGTGCTTTATGTGTCTAATCCATCACAGACCAATTTTGGGGCTAGATTCATTCGTTTGACTGATCAACAGGAGCTCTAAAGATCTTGGATGAGTTGGAAGTTTTAGTTTTACCTGTTTTGTATTTGGAATAAATTTGGAATATTCTAGATAGCTTCGGCATCAAGTTAGGATTTTTTCTGTTATAAATAAAGGCCCTTGGCCAACGTTGTAGGCAGTCTATTTTTGATATTGAATTAAAATTCTATGAGAGAGTTTTCTTTTTATTTGTTGTCTCTTTATTTTGTGCGTTTTCTTCCTTTAGTTCCATTAAAATGTGGCATTGGCTGCGGTCGTTGGTATCAAAGCCCAACTGGCCCTTGAGCGGAGTTTCTTCTTTATAGTCGAGATGGTGTGTGGTGCTGGTGGCCGCAAGCGGAACCAAACTGCAGCCCAAGCAGCGGTGGCGCCTGAAGAATCTTGCAACGAGAACGGGATTTGATGATAAAGTGCGAAGATTTGAGGAGACAAGTGAAGGAACTGATTGCATGTCTTACGTAGTTGGAAAATTGGGATGTGAGATCCGAGGCAAAACCCAAAGACCGCATATCCAATGGAGAAGCATTAGATTTCGAGAACCCCTTTTGCAGGGATACTCTCACCCACCGATATGAAGGTCGAGGTGATTCATTCAAACGATCAGTCCGCTGGTATGATACCATCAAGATAGATCTGTTTAAGTATTTGGATACCCTAACTGGAAGTGTTCATCAATTGGCTGGATCAGATCTAGTATATCTTCGAGTATAAGGAGGTGCCCGACGATAAGAAGGTGAAGCTTGTCATTGAAGTTGATGGGTTGGACTTCAGTCTGGTGGCAATAACTACAAAAGATCAGGGAACGTAGAGGTAAGATGAAGATTTAGAACTGAAAAAAGATGAAGAAGTTGAAGGAGCAATTCTTGTCCTTCAACTATACACAATCCCTATATCAGTGCTTGCAAAATCTCTGGCAAGGAGCTGGATCCGTGGATAAATATATAGAAGAGTTCTACCAATTGGTCGCTAGAAATGATCCGACAGAGAGCGAGGAATAGATGGTTGCGAGATATCTTAGTTGACTAAGGTAGCATATCTAAGATGTCTTGAGGTTCTACTCTCTATGGACAATCAAAGAGGTTTACCATCATGCCGTAGTTGTTGAGCAGCAGCAACGAAGGCCTGTACTCAGGTCTGCCTGCAGAGCAACCAGGCATCGGAGAATTAGGGGGATATGCGGGGCAACACAGTTTCTACCCCTTTTGTTCGTACCGCTGTTGATTCGAAGTCCTTTAAGTCAGCTCTGACTGGGTTTTCTACTCTACGATGCTGCAACTATGGTGAGATTGGGCATACATAGAGCAAGTGTAAGAACTTGCTGGTTGGTTCGGAAAGTCGTTACTGATAGAAGAAGACAAACTATCCGATGAGAATCGAGAGCCTATTTATTATGAAAGAGGTGAAGAAGAGGATGATTCTCTACTCTTTGAAGATAGAGGAGAGGCTCTAGTTGTTCGAAAGAGCCTGCTTGCCTCCCAAAAAGGAGGAGAAAGAATATTGGAGGCGGACTAATATCTTCCATACCTACAGCATCATTGAAAAAAATATTTGCAAGGTCATCATTGATTGAGGTAGCTGCTAGACTGTCATCTCTCAGAGGCATCACTAAGTTGAATTTGACCACTCAAAAGTATCCTTGGTCTTATAAGCTGTCATGGTTTCGGAAAGGGACGAGGTGGTTGTTGATAGTCGCTATTTTATTTCATTTTCTATCGGAAAGAAGTACTTCGACAAAGTTTGCGATGTCGTTGCCATGGATACTTGCCATCTATTTTTGGAGAGGTCTTGGCAATATGATTGTAGCATAACTCATGATGGTTGCCGGAATATCTACTCGTTTTGGAGGGATAGTTAGAAGATTACTCTGACATCGATGAAGGAGGATGACCTACCTAAACCAAAGATAGAGACCGGCATCAATCTTCTGACGAAGCACTCTTATTTGAAGGAAGCAATGGAGATTGACTATTTCTTGACAGTGGTGGAGAAGGATGAGTTGGCTGAGCGAGAAGTTCCATCTATGGTACGTTCTATCTTCAGAAATTTGTTGATGTTTTTTTGAAGATTTGCCTGCAGGACTATCACGGAAAAGAGATATTCAGCCCCATATTGACAAGCATCGGAAGAAGCTGACTTTTGAAGTCGGCGACTTCGTATGGGCTATTTTGATTAATGACCGATATCTTGTTGGTGAATACAAGCTGAGCCAGTGAAATTTGATCTTCTTGGAATAATCAAAAAGATTAATGATAATGCTTATCAATTGAGGCTGCTTAGTCATCTTCGTGTCTCTGATCTGTTCAATGTGAAGCACTTGGTTCTCTATGCAGCTGATTTATCAGAGGAAAAGGAGACTTCTAACTCAAGAACAAGTTCTTTCAGTCTGGGGAGGATGATGCAGACGCCTTAGCTGGTAAATATCTTGATTTGATGGATCGGATGTGAAAGTACAAGAAATCAGGCTGATTGCGTCTGACCCTGCTGTGTTAAAACGGGCATAAATTTCTCATTCGGAGTCAGAATCATCTATGAAACTCTAATTCGGAAAGCTCTTTCTGTGCTCTACGTGTCTGACTGCTTAACCATCACAGTCCAGTTTTGGGGTCAGATTCATTCGTTTGACAGGTTAATAGGAGCCTGAAAGATTCTGGATGAGTTGAAAGTTTTAATTTTTATTTGTTTTGTATTCGTAATAAATTTGAAATATTTCAGGTAGCTTAGGCATCAAATTAGGGTTTTCTGTTATAAATAAAGACCCTTGGCTAACGTTGTAGGCAGTCTATTTTTGATATTGAATTAAAACTTTAGAAGAGAGTTTTCTTCTTATTCGCTGTTCTCTTTGTTTCGTGCGTCTTCTTCCTCTAGTTCCATTAAAACATGGCCTTGGTTACGTCAACTTCTTACTCATGTTGAGACATATTAGGTGAAGGAAACTTAGGGGGTGTGTGGTTCGCGATCGAAATCGAAATTGGAATTGGCATGGCCAAATACCCAAAACGTTGGTTTTGATCGGAATCGGAATCGAAATGAAAATTTGAATCCTTAGGGAAAGAGTGGGTATTGAGTTTTAGGTAGATTTGGGCTATTCTTATTCCGTCTCGGAATCGGAATGGGACTTCTCCTAACCAAATGACTGGAATGGGAGTCATTCATTTTCCTTCTGATTTTAGACCTCAACTTCTCCCAACCAAACACCCCTTATTCATCTTCAAGGATATTCATGTGATGATTATATGACTGGTTTCTCTGAGGGTTTATTTTGTCAAGAGAGTCACGATCAGTAGTCTGAGGTCTTTTTAACCAAGGGCTTTTTTTTCCTTTAACACCTATGCACAATTTTCCCTTGTTCTGGTGTTTAAATTCAATAATAGCATTTCGCCGCTAATGCATCAATCCTAAAAAGACACTCATCTTCTTTTAAATATGCATGCTAGACCACTCCTAAACAACTATACACATCCTTAATGATATTTCTTGGATCCTCAATCCCCTTTTTTACTCTCCACTAAAAATTGCTGTCCCTCTAGCTTCATCCATTGCCTCATGAAGAAATTTGTACTAGCTAGATGGATCTGTTGTTAAAAGAGGAGAACAACAAAGTAGAAAGATGGACTATGTGCTTCTAAGTTTAACACTTAAGAAAGGCCGACTTTAGAAGGGAAAGAAGGATATATTGACTTTTTATGGAGAAATGCAGAGCATAAATAATAAGTCCAAATATTATAGAAGATAGAGGAGCTCAATATGTTTAGCACATGGTTGACGCAATCAGAAGTCATAAGCCAAAATTTCTTTACCAGTGTTCTTGTTATTTAGTTTTGGTTGGTCTGAGAAGGCTTCAATATTTTTAGCGCATGGTTGACACAATCAGAATTGAATATTCTTGTTATTAGTTTTATAGTCTCCTCCTTAGTTCCTATAGCAAACTTTGTAGCCCCTGCTGGAGTTTAACGAAGGTTTTGTGCTCACCTGTACATCCCATGTATGCTACATTATAAGGATAATTAGCTAGCTTACTCCATTCAATCTCATCAACTACCCTAGCAAGGTTTGCTTGCCAATGCTATAGTTGCCACATCTAGCTAATTTTAGCTTTATAATCTCTTTTGGAGTGCTTTGATAACCCTCCAACACTTGAGTGTACTTGGTCTGTTAGCTAACTCATGAATCCATCATTTCAATCATACAAGCTAGGATGCCTTTTTCTGCAAATTTACAACCCCATGCAAAGGTTCATTAGTTTGAAGGCAAAACAACATGGCTGATCATTTCTAAATGCTATCTTGAAGCAGCCTTCCAACTCAAAGTATTGCATCTTGAGTGTGTAGCTTGTGGTCTGAATTGGCAGAGCATGTATTGGTCATTTCACAATTAGCTGTCATTCTTGTCTGGATAGTATTCTTTATTGTTTCTTTGTACTTAACTAACCTTGCTATCTTAGAGGGATTTGTTTGTTTCCCATTATTGTTTACAATTATGACATTAACTATAGTAGGGAAAATTGCAATTTTAATAAGTGGTTATAGTTAGAAGACATGCTTATTATAGTTTTCTTTCTTTCATTTTTTCCTCTTTCATATTGTTGCCACAACAAGTAATTTGACTTAGCATTCTTTGATTATCTTCTTTAGATCTTGTTATAAATCTATAACTCTATGGCCTAGATATATTAATTTTGACTAGGTAATGTGGAAGCTTTTAGTTATGGCTGCCCTCAGTTTGACTATGAAATCAACCCTAAAAATTGGAGGTGTTTGTAACATTGGAATTATTCCTTGTGATCAGGTGAATAACATTTGAATTTGTATAGTTGGGCATTGCAGGTTCATAGTCATTTATGGTTGTTGGATCTAATAGGCCAAGGATTCAATTTAGAGGTGGTGAGGATAATGGCAATGTGTTTTGGTTACTTTTTGTGCTGGAAGGGGAAGCATTTTATCTGATATTAGTTTGGTTGAAATTATTATAGATATATACAACAGGTTGGTAATGAGTGGTTCTATTATGGCTTTTACGTAATTTTCATTATCAAACTTCCATGTCATGTATTGGTTGGCCACTGGCCTCCCCTTAAGAACAGTTTGCAGGTTTGACTTTTTGGTGTTATGGCTTCATGTGGCATTATGAAAAGATACATTGATTCAGGAACACTATTGCCCCTAGACTAAGTTACACCTCAAAGATCTTTATATTTTTAGTATCTAGTTCAAGGATTTTGGAACTGGTACCGAGCCCTGTACCGGTGCGGTATGGTATGGTACCACATACTATACCGTACCATACCATGTGTCGGTACGCAGTGGCGTACCGGTTTGGTATTGGTACGCCACCAATTTTTTTGATTTTTTTAGTTGAATTTGATTTCAATTTTTTTGCTTTTTAAATTACTTTATGTCCAAATTAATATTTATTTATGCCATATAACAATTATACCATGCAAAAAAATAAATAAGTCTAAAAGACTAAAATAATGCATTAAATATATCTAAAGTGTGAATTACAAAGAATAATATGCTAACCTTAGGATCTCTGCTGATCTAATATCTCGTCCAGTATTTGTGTCGTCCGTAGATATCTGGATCATTTGCATACTCCGGAGGAACATCAATCTATCCCTCTAACCAAGTAGCACTGTAATCCTGAATATTCATTCCATAAGGTATTCTTTCTGGATTATAAGACATATTAGATCTCTCGCTTAAATTCTGACTCCGAGAGGTATCTTCGAGATGATGGTATGGCTGTGGAGGGGCCCATCCAAATATGCCAGTAGCAAAATTCGATCCATAAGGTATTTCGGACTGTATAGGATAGTAGTCACTGGAAGTCGATGTCTCAGAGACACCATATCCATATGGATTGTAAGCTGCTTGCGGGTGATAGGATCCATAATACGAGGATGATCCAGATACATCCATGTCCTACACATGCAAGATCATCTGCAGCTATATCATGCGCTGGACTCCCTCTGGGAGGTCGTGACTTATATGAGATCGTCTCCTCACAGGGTCTATTAGGTCATCCACCGTGGTCTCTATCTTGTATGGCATGTGTAAATTGGGATTCACCGATGAATCGAATATCATCCTGCGGCTATATCTCATAAATAGTGGTCTCATATCCTCCAGTTCCTCTCTGATCATCAGATCCATGACTGTTACCATCACTCTCACTGCGCTGGTCTCTGAATCTGAGTCAACTGACTCCTGCACTCTTGAGGGTGCTGCAACTGTCGTTCCTTTTTTTGCCTTTTCGAGCTCCCTCGGTGCCCCACTGTGACTGATCTCGTCTCTATATTTTTCACTCAAACATCTGGTCAGATGACTTGAACATGGAGTCACATGATGAATGACTCTCCTGTGATCCCTTGGGCTGTAGCTGATCAGCTGAAACTTTATGTAAATATTCTTTTTGCCCATTGTCTTGGATCCATCCTAATCTCTCTAGCTACCACACTGGCTGGTCGTGGAGGGGATCCCGGCTCATCAAGTTTCAACTCCTGCTGCTGGCCTGCAAGTTATCCAATCATTGGATCCTCATCATCAATGGCATAATCATCTATCGTTGGGTCTGTATACTTCAGTTGTACTTCATCCTGAATATATTTTAGCCTCAATTTCAAATTATAGTGCACATAAAAAGATTGTTGAGGTGCTTCTGTGTCAGACGGTTTCTCTATTTGTCGTAGATAAGGACAAAAGTCGACCAATTGCGCTTACACCCATTAGAGGAGACCGTCTGGGAAAGAATGCGGATGGCTATATTTTTAAATTGGTGCGGATTGTCCAAAATGGATCCACCATTCAACTGTTAGAAAATTAGACAAAATTATATATAAGATTTTATGATATTAGTAGTCATGTAATTTCAATAAAGTTCTCACTATTGATATGTAATTTATCTGGATTTATCTTCTTTTTGTTTACGACAGTCGATGAGACTTCAAAGCTGTCTGTTCTCTCTCTAAACTGTTTCGTCTATGAAAAATATATTCATTTTAGTAACAAATATATTATTAAGTTAAATGGTCGCATCTTAATTGACTTAACGTACCTCTTGCAGACACATAGATGCGATTTCGAGATCGGGCATCATCTTATATATAACATTATGGAGAGCAGTGAGGAGCTCATTATTTATATCTATCCTAGGTATGCTGTATTGGAATCTCAGATTCAAATAGTAAGCCAAAAATAAATTCCACAAATGATTAAGTAAACCTGTACTAGTACAAAAAAACTTTTAGATGATTCTTGAATTCATGTTTACCAACTAGATGCAAATTCCTATCCATCTGATAGTCCCAGCGACGCTCAATGATGTTGATGTATTTTCGGATATGTTTGGGATCTATCTCACTGATCTATTATTTTATCCTCTCCATCATGTGATATAGGAAGTCCATCTGGGGTATCTCTCGTTGTCTACGGTGTGAAGCACCTCATATAATGACTTGATAACCTTCATTATTTTATCAGCCCATTGTCAGAATGACTGATTGGTCACCAAGTCCTCTACATGACCTCCCTCAGTGCCGGCCCTCACATATCTGCTCTCCTGCCACTCGGCACTGACAAACATTTGACACGACTGCTTTCTTCTATAGAAGGTTATCAAGTGCGATGTAGTTTGTCGCAAATCGTGTGACATCTGATCTCAAAATCTTCCTTCCAGTATATTTCCACATCAATGACAGCATCTATGTATGATTGTAGATAAATTTAGTAATAGACTGGGCTGTATCCACTGCCTGTTGCACTCTACTAAGCTTCTCAATATCTATCATTATGAGGTCAATGCAATGTGCAACACATGGTGTCCAGTAAATATACGATCGCTGCTCCATCAGTAAATAAAAATATCAAGTGGTGTCGGTACGCTCGGTGTCCAGTAAATATTTACCGCCGCCACCGCCCACGCCCACATGGTGATGTCGGTACGCTCGGTTTCGAGCCGTACCAACCCGAATCGAGCGAAACCGCTCGATTTCGAGCGGTTTGGCAGTGAACCACACCGAACCAGCTCAGTTTGGTGTGGCTTGGTTCATTTACTGAAAATTGGCGGTGAACCGCACCGTCCCCCCCCCCCTCCGGTTCGGTTCGGTTCGGTACGCCCTTATTTGCTAGATTTGTTAATCCTCAGTCAAAGTAGCGAGCCTTTTTTTTTTTTTGGCCTGGTTGATCTCTCTTTCTTGAAATTTCTTTAGGAAAATTCCACCTTGTTAAGTAAAGTATCAAGTGCTGTTTTAGGAATTTGAAAGGGAGAAAATATGCTGTAGACTGTAGTTTATAAAAATATTTGTTTATTTCAATAAAAATTTCTCTCATGTTCCTCTTATTTTCTTGTTCGTGCCTCCTTCCTTTAGCAAAAAGATTTGATAATATGACCTGTTATTAGTGGAAGTGGTCTTAGCCAGAAATTACTAGATCTATATATGTCTTCAGATTTTTGGAATTCCTAAGCCAATTCTAACCTAAAGTGGTGTAGATCTCATTGGTAGGTCAGATTTATATTATTATTTGTACTTTCTTGGGTATTATAAGCCACTCATGGGGGTGTCGAGGAACACTGGAATACATGACCATATTGTTGTGGGGGTGTGATGGGGTGTGTTTCCAATGGTATCGAAGGGGAGTTCATTTATTTGTCATGTGCCATTTTTTTTTTTACGTTACAAGAGCTATCAATTGCAAGGTGAAATTAGAAATGTGAACTTTGTGTACAAGTGATTGTCCTCTGTTTTATTTGCAGTCTACACATTTATGATTTATCAACAATAAGTTTAATGATTTGTGAATCATGAACACCCTAATCTAAAATGAGCTTCCTAATCCAAATTTTGAGCACTGGAATGTGGATACCTAGACTTCCTATAACTTTGAAAGTAAGCCCATATAATGATAATTGGAATTTGGTTGTTACTTCAATTTGTATAGAAATCTGAAAGTACGTACATTGTATTTGGGTTTCACTTCCATTTGTGTACAGATCTGGAATCACATGCTTATCATGTAACATGAATTAGATTTCTCCTCTCATGGAGCCTTTGCCTTTGATTTAGTGGCATTAATGCTCAACTTACACCATAGATCCCTTGTATGCTGGACCTGTTGTTTACTAGGGGATATAATGGGTTTGTTTTCTACACCAAACTTAAGGGACTCGTTTGGTTTGCAGGAAGTGGAGGGGAGAAGTGGCATTCCTGAGAAGTGGAGGAGAGTCCCCTTGTTTGGTGGGAGTTTTAAGAGGAGAGAGAATGTAAAAAGCTCTTGATACCTTCCACATTTCATGGAAAGTATAATCCCATGGAGGAGGTGGGTTTTGAGACTTCCTATGGGATAGGAATTGGTGGCCTTTTTTTTCAGAAAATATCCTTCTAATATTATTCTTATAAATATTAATATAATATTATATTGATACTATGCTAATATTTATATTAATATAAATATTATAATATTTATAATATATTAATATTATTTTAATATTTATACTAATATGATATTTTATTAATATAAATATAATATTTATATTAATGTATTAACATTATATTAATATATTAATGTATTAATATTATATTAATATCATATCACTATGTATATATTAATGTTGTATTAATATAATAAATTATTATAATCTAATATTATATTATATTAATATTATATTTATATTGAGTTTGGGAGCAAAAAGGTATGATCTTATATTTATTGAGGGTATAATAGGTAATTTACATAGTTTTTTCAGGAAAGTAGATGCTCAATCAAATATAAACCACTTTAAAATAAGCCATTTTCTATGATCAACCAAACGTACCAAAATTATTCCCACGAAGTAACTTTCCAGAAAGAAAAGTTTTGAAAAATTCTTCTTACGAACCAAACAAGTCCAAAGATGTTATGAAATTCAAAGTAAGCCAAAGTTTCCATGGTTAGCAGGCTTCAAAGATGTCAAGATTTTCAAGTTTTAAATTTGGAAGTTAATGAAGATTGCATAATTGTCATCAGTTGGCTTTGCCTGAAAGACGACAAACAAGACTCTTATTGTTTGCAAAAACTATAGTCTTTATTGAGTAACACTATGCTGGATTATGAGATACAAAAGCAAACTAGGTTTAATTTGTTTCTAACTTTATTGTTCACAAAAACTACAGTCTTTATTGAGTAACACTACACTCTACTAGAAGATACAAAAGCAAGTGAATGACATAAAATGACCATGAGGACATCTAATAGTTCCTAACCAGATTTTCTTTGGTTTTCTTACTACCACATTTTAGACATCATAACCTCTTTATTTCTTGTTAGAGCATCATATAGTACAAATATTCATCCTTTTGTTGATAAAGTTGCCAGAATGCACATTACCATACTATGCAACAACTAAAACTCCAAACCTTATGCTAATTTCAATATACCACGAGTGTGGTAGCAGATCTTGTGCGAAATGGGCATTTGCAAAATTTGGGTCTCTTGAGTATGATGTGTCCTTATTTTGTGCACACGGAGGAGGATTAAAATATATTAAGTTGATGGAGATGAACATTCTCCTATATATGTGGCAGTATTCTGTGTTTTAGTTCATAGTGTATGTGGTACAACATGACATGGGCTTATAGCTGAAAAAAATGAGTGCAAGCCATTGATTAAGTTTTCTATGCAATATCAAATGCTTGGCAAAAATCCCAGTGATGAGGGTTGCTAGATTTACTGGATGAGATACGGAAAATTTATTTATTGTATTATGCATATGCCTTATTACTTTCTTTTATCTCGAACATACTTCTTTCTTGTATACAAGTTGAACTCATAAGGCTGGATTATAGGCTTTATTTATTTTCTCTTCCTTATTCCTTTCATCAGTTGTTGATATAATATATTTCCGTCTAATTTTCTACTTAAATACTGAGACTTCTACACTTTAGGAATAAAGCTTTGAGAACTTCATGTGCCTGCAGTTTATAGAGTCATGCACTTTGTCTTGGCTCTTTGACAGGACCAGTTTGATACAATTGATTTGTCTGACAATGAGATTGTCAAACTCGAGAACTTTCCTTACTTGAATCGTCTCGGTACTTTGCTAATTAATAACAACAGGATCACTCGCATCAACGCCAACATTGGAGGTGAGAATACTTGGAAAACTTCTAGATTGGAAATGGTAACACCGACTGCTTCTAACTAAGCATGTTTTAATACATCAAGCTTCTTCTTTTTTATTTTTATTTTTATTTTTGGAATTCACAGAATTCTTGCCGAAGTTACATACTCTGGTCCTTACAAACAACCGTCTAATAAACTTGGTGGAGATTGATCCCCTTGCATCTCTTCCGAAGCTGCAATTTCTTAGCTTATTGGACAACAATGTTACAAAAAACCAAATTATCGGTTATATGTGATCTACAAATTGAAACAACTGCGGCTGCTTGATTTCAAGAAAGTGAAGCAGAAGGTTAACTCTTGCTTGGCATTGTTTACAATTTTCATTGTTTTAGTCATTTAAATGCATATCGCTAAGAGCAATCATCTGATTGCTGGCTAATTAATACTTAATGACCTGGAAGAAGGTGGTTTTGTTCTTAACATGCGTATGAGTATTTATCTTTTGTAGTCTGATGTTTGCATTTTGTTGGCAACACTATTATTTTCTTGGAAATTCCAGTTGACTCTTTTATATTCTTTTGTTCTGGTGAAATACATCTTCCTGGAAATGGTACATGCACCAATTACTAATGGAGTTTGTAAACAAGCAAATTATTCATGGAAATTCCAGTTGATTCTTTCATATTCTTTTTATTCTGGTGGAATACATCTTCCTAGAAGGCATACATGTTCTAGTTCCTAATAGGGCTTTCAAATAAGCAAATTATTCATGAGCACCTCATGTTAGGCTCAAAATTTGGCTTCAGTTCAGTTCACTTCATTGGTAAATGAGGTAATCCTTTCGCTGATCTCAAGAGATTGAACAAGAGGCCCCATTGGTTGGATATGGTTCCATCTCCTAGTGGTGAGCAATCAAGAGGCCTCCGGTATAGATGGTGTGGCCCTGTCCAAATGGATACTGCAGCATGGGTTTGGGATGATGCTGATGCCATTTTTAGCTAGAGTTAGGCTTGACTTCTGCTAGCTCTGCTCAATTAAGCTTGATATAAGTACTAATAAATAGTTAATGTAAATCTTTTATTTCTTATTATTCATAATAAAAAATTTGAAATAAAAATTATCAAAGAAAAAATTAATTTATGTAAAAAAAGAATGTAGATTAGCCAATGTTGAGATATAACAATGAAAATTAGCTCAGAGTATATAGATGAGTTGGCTCAAGCTTGGCTTCGTTACACAATAAGCTGAGCTTGGGCTCGATGTTTCTTGCTTGAGCTCGGCTCATTTACACCCTAATCTACTACAGTGACCTGTTTAGTGCATTAGATCCGATTCATCTCTTTTATAATCACATATTTTCTAATGGTGGTTCATATAACTCTCCCATGTTTTCATTTGCTTTTACAAAGAAACCATGGTGATGAATGTGGGTTTTCTTAGTTTGAATTCATTCATTTTTTTATGGTCATAAGATGCCATACTTTTTTAAATGTTAAAATTTAGTATCCAATGTAAGTGTAAAACGATTGCTGCGTAAATGTTCTGTTATTTAATATGAAATGCAAATACAAGTTCGTGACTAACAAATTCTGTAGTAATTATTGTCATACTCTACATGTGCATACTTGCGTTTTAGTATACATCCACATTTGCATAGAAACCCTTCAGTGTTCTATTGTTTCATCTCATACGTGTTTCCTCATGGTGTTTTATTCATGAGTGTTACCGCCCCATAAAATTTGTTCAACTCTTTTGTATTGTTGGGTCAACAAAGTTCTTTTCTCCTTGATCTTTTGCATATAGTATACAGATGATATTTGGTAGCAACTTGCTTATATCTGGCATATCTTATAAGGTGGTAGCTATTCTTGCTCATGTTCATTTTTCTGGTACTTATGGTCTAATTGGTTTTCTGAGTGATTTGATTTCTTATGTTTTAGTATTGCACCAATGACGTCAAACAAATCCATTTAACCTAAGTCACGGCAATTAATAACATTCTTCAAGGCACCAAAAGCAAGACACATTGCTTAAAAGTTAAATTTTAGGTCTTTTCACTATCTTTTTCTTCCATTTTTGAAGGGACTAGATGAAAGATACATTGCTTTGTTCTATGTATTTTCACGGTCTCTCTCTATCTCTATCTTTTTTTTTCCTTTTTTCAATAAGGTGATTTATCTTGTACTTAGAAGGTGGCTAGGTTGGTGCTTTAAATCGATATCAGATTGGTCAACAAATTGTGCTTTTGCCACCATTCTTTGTACTAGTTGAATTGTTAAGAAATGAAATTACCATTCATCTGGCACATTACGGAACATACATCATTTCCATTTGGGTTCCAAGTTCTCATCCATTTGCCTAAAGTTAATATGGATTTTGAAGCATTTTTATCAAAAGGTTTAGT
Organism: Elaeis oleifera; assembly: GCA_000441515.1. NCBI lineage: Eukaryota > Viridiplantae > Streptophyta > Magnoliopsida > Arecales > Arecaceae > Elaeis > Elaeis oleifera. Next base: position 125,273 of record KE506705.1, on the reverse strand, counting down.
AGTGAAGTGCCTTTGTGCACAAATGAAGATGGGGATGTTGAGGCATGTGCTTGGTAAAATATGCATGGGTGTAATGATTGCATTTGGTAGGAAATATACAAGAGAGGACAAGATGAAAGAAAAATGTTTGGACTAGAGAACCTAAGTGAGGAGAATATTAATTTGGGTTGGAGGGCTTGAGAAAATGGGTATGAGTAAAGAATAGGAATAGTTAAGCATAAATGAAATACTAAAGTTTGTTTAATGGGTCAAATTATGGTGATAAATTGAAAATAAGGAGTGAAGGAGTTAACTAGGATAATTTATTTCATATCTTGGTTTTATATATATTTTATAATATTCTTTTTTCTGAATTTCATGCTATGCTCTTACCCTTATGCTAGTGCATGAGGCTCCCGCTATTATGGGGTTTAGTGAGGGTTAGATGTACACAGCCTTATCCAAGGAAGGCTAAATTGGTATCAGATTGTGTATCGGTCGTTGGTCGGTACGGTATGGTATCGGTTCGGTATTGTACTGGATGTCAGTATGGCATGGCATACCGGTTTGTTTTTATTTCTTTTGTTTTGTTTTTTTTAATTTTAGAATATCTAATCAATTTTTATTATTTTTTGAATGATTTTAAGTCCAAATTATTGTTTCATGATCTTATTTGATGTTTGTCACTTCGGTATATCTGTGATTAAGTGTGTGATGCGGATCTGAATCTAACATAATGTTATGTTAGAGGGAAACAATTTTAAAGGATTAAATATTATTGAATCCTAAAATACTCAAATCAATTAAGAAATATAAAATAAATAATCAATAAATATTGAGATTTAGAATATTGTCTAGCGTCAATGTCGTTCATCAATATCTGGATCATTTATATAATCTGGTGGAATATTAGTCCATCTCTCTAACTGTGCAACACTGTAATCCTCTACATTCATTCCATAAGGTATGCACGTTGGATTGTAGTGTCCCAGATCTCTCGCTAAAGTTGTGGCTTTGAGAGATGTCCTCGGGTTGATAGTATGATTGTGGAGGGATCCATCCGAATATATAGATAGTAAAATCCGATTCGTAAAATGCTCCAAACTACGTAGGATAGTAACCGCTGGAAGACGATATCTCGAACGTATCATATCTATATCCATATGGATTGTAAGATGTCTGTGGCTATGGATAAGAGGATCCAGAATATGATGAACCTGATACGCCCATAAATTTAACTCCATGTGCGAGTTTATTTGCAGCTGCATGATATTCTGAATGACCTCGAGGAGTACGTCGTTTGTATGAAATTGTATCCTTACGAGCTCTATCAGCTTGTGTTACGTGGTCTCTATCTTATGTGGCATGCGTAAATTGAGACTCACTAGTGAATCGAAGATCACCTTGTGGTCGTATCTTATAAATAGTGATCTCCTATCCTCTACTCCTTTCATAACTAGCAGATCTATGACCATCAGAAGAACTAATATCACCGCTTTGCTTGGTCTCTGAATCTGAGTGGATTGGATCAACTGACTGCTCCATTCTTTCATCGGGCCTGGCATCTCTTTCCTTGGCTCTGCATTGAGTTGTCTGCCCTTTCATCATGCCTCGTAAGGAAGTCTGCTGTGGCTGATCAGTTGGAAGCCTGTGTAAAATATTACTGGTTGCCCATCGTTCAGCATCTATCCCAACCTTGCTTGCCATGAAAGTGGCTAGTCGTGGAGGCGATCCTAACTTATCAAGCTTCGGCTCCTGCTGTTGACCCACAATCCATTCGATCATCGAATCCTCTCATCATTAACAAATCATTTACAGTTGGATTTGAGATTTCAACTCAACTTTCTCTTGAATATATTTTAGCCTCAACCTTAGATTGTAGTGAACATATACAAGATCCATACTGATAGTACAAACTAAGCCCTATACTTGGCCAACTCCTTAAATTGCTACGGATCTTCCAAGCTTGCATTAATGACAACCTAAATCTATGCCTCATTATCTGGTGTTAGATGCTTCTTTTGACTCCCTAAAGTGATAGAAAGGTGGTTGCGCGACTTGGCGGTCTATCTTTGCCTTTTTCTTTGAAGTTCTTTTCTTCACTGCTTTAAAATCAGCAAAATATTTCCTTCGATACATAGCTACATTGGGATATCCGCCAGCCAAGTCTTACTTCAATCTAGTTATCTCTTTTTTTTTGAACTCTGTGTTGCATCAATTGCATCTCCAATGATGCCAATCTGAGAGCATTTATTCGTGGTACCAACCAATATCATGCTCCTGTTCTTTCTTCTTTTTTAATGGATTCATTCCTAAAGGTTGAACAATCACAGTAGTTCAATAATTATATAAAAATAGTAAAATTTTGTTCTCCTAATTTTTTAAATTAATTTAATTTTTAAATATTTTAAATTAAAATATATTACAAAATCTAAAAATTATGAAAATAAATTTGGCCTTAGATCCATGTAGAATCCTATCACAAATGCTACATATATTTTTTTAAGGCAGTGGCATGCATGAAATGCTAATTATTTTTAATTTCATTCAGATTTAGGCCAAGGCTACAATGCATAGGATGTATCAAAATTTTGATAAACAGATACCAAATTTATGTCGAAAGTAGCTTATAAGCCCCTAAATAATATTTTGATTTAACAGTTACTTTTTGAATTTTATTTTTTTAATAATTTTTATTCAAAAATATATTTTAATTAAAAAATTATATATTTAATAAAATTAATGATTTCGGTGTCATTGTATAGATCATCCATAGATCTGTAACATATAATGATTTCGGATGGGACCACATAGCCTTGCCATAGCTAGGATTTTATCCTAGTTTGGCATTAGAGTACCACTTGTGTTTTGGAGACTCGATCGTGGCTAAGATTTTACCTTGGTTACTGTTAGGACCCTACTTCTGATCTGAGGGACCCAAGCATGGTTAGGTTCTTCTCCTGCTTGATTGTTTCTGCTCTGATTCTGGCTAGACAGGATCCTTACATTTCGAGCCTGCTTGTAGTTTTGATTTTACCCAAGCTAGCATTAGGGCACCACTTTCAATTCGAGGGACCTTGGCATGGCTAGGTTTTGTTTGGCTTGATAGTTCATATTTGGAAACTCTAATTCTATAACCCCTGGGATATTTATTCTTTACTCGAAGAGAAGCTAAGCTGAAATAAACTTTATTGATGATAAAAAATATAAGAACTCATTATATTACAAATCTTACTGATAATAGATCCTGAGATTTTCAGATTTTCAAGCTTAGGGTAATGGGTCTCCAGTCAGCTTCTTTGGTTGGTATGTTCTGGATGAATTATTTTGGTGACCCAGTGTAGGCCTTTCCAGGTTGGACCTAGTTTGCTCAGTGCTTCATGCTTAACGACCTCGATCTTCATTAATAGCCACTCCTTGACCCTTGAATTGTAAATCTAGTAGCCTTTTGCTGGTAGGCCGCTAGCTGAATTTGGTCCTGTTCTCGAACTTCTTTGAAGATATCTAAGTTGGCCCTTGGGTCTTCAGTGTTCGTTTGCTTGTACTGTTATATTCGGTAGGTCAGTAGTTCTCCACTAGGATGACAGCCTCCATCCCGAACATGAGGTTGAATGAAGTTTTATCTGTCGGGATCTGACTTATAGTTTGATATGCCCGGAGTATGCTGGACAGTTCATTCATCTAGAGGCCTTTAGCTTTATCAAGTTGGATCTTTAGTCCTTGCAAAACTGTATGATTAGTTACTTTAGCTTGCCTATTTGTTTGGGGTTGGTTGATAAAGTTGAATCAGTGCTCTATGCTGAGTGTTGCACAGAAGCCTCGAAAGTTTGCATTGTCAAACTACCTTTCAATATTAGTGATGAGGACTTGGGGTATTCCGTATCTGCAAAGGATAGGTTCCAAAATGAAACTCTAGGCATTTTCTCTATGATCTGAGCTAACGATTCCACTTGATTTATTTAGTACCCAGTCATCGATGGGAAAGGTCTCAGGATGTCCATTCTCTACTGAGTGAAAAGCCATGGCATGCTAATTGGAGTGAGCTGCGCTGCTGGTTCGTATGGGACATGTGCATGCCTTTGACACTTGTCGCATCTTTTCACGAACTGGGCAATGTCTTGCTTCAGCTTTGGCTAGTAATACCTTTGTCTAAGCACCTTGAGAGGTAGAACCCCATAGGTGATTGCCATAGGTGTCCTCCTGCACTTCAAACATACTCAGTCCGTTGGGCGAAGAGATATGAGATATGGTAAATTGAATGACCTCTTGTACAACTTACTATCAAGCCATGTGTATTGAGCTGACTTAAAGACAACCTTTCTAGCTTCTATCTGATCTGTCTAGAGTTGGCCATATCTTAGATAACTGATGATCAGATCTATCCAGCTTGGCTCATGGTCGACCTATCATACCTCTGCTTCTTTTATATTTAGGTGTGGACAGTTCTTCCATAGAGATAGCTCTGCTCAGGTCAGCGTAATTTGAAGTTGCCAACCTGGATAGGGCATCTACCTTCATATATTTTCTACTTTAGGTACTTACAATATCTCAAATTCTTTGAAGGTGAGGATAAGTTTCTTATTTTCTATAAGCATCTCTTCCAAGATTTACCATATTGGTTGGTATCGTACCATATCGGATGTATTATACTGTATCGGTACTAAACTTGTATGCAGTCTCATACCTTACTAATACTTGGTACGCCTCTCCTCTTGTATTGTACCATGTATCTGAAAGAATAATGCCTTATAAGCCAATCGCATGTGTGATGCGATGGGATATTTTCTGTATTTTATCTTTCAAACTCATATATTTGACATTATTTATTAATAAAGTTAGACATTTTTGATTCATTATATGCTGCATCTTATACTCGTTTAAGATTATAATGAATCCCATAGCTTAGGACAATGATTTAGGGCCATGATGAGATTATGTCAGTGAGACCTGAATCCTTGATAGTTCTGATCTAAAATATTCTCAGTCGTTGGTTCATTGAGTTGGAAATCAATGGTATCGGTAAGACTGGCACATCCTATGTATGCTCGATGGAGAGGGTGGTTGATCTCACAACTACTTGTGTAGTGACACTAATATAAGGATGTAGATACTCATTAGAGAATGTGTTCACTGAATTGATTTACGAGAGAACATCTGATGGAGCCTTATTTGCATGTCAGCAGGTTGTTTTCTAGTGAGAGTTGTGCAAGTGATCCTTAGAACTGAGATCATCATGGTACCTTGTGTACATTAATCAATGTCTTGGTTCATTTCGTAGCTTGGTTCTCTGATTTTTATGTGGGGTGTTCTGGATATGGTGAAGTATGCATGGAGGTTGTGAGTGATCAATAAGGGATCAGTCACTCTTAATAAAGGGAGAGAACATCCTATATAATCTCATAGGACGATGATTCAGAAAGTCTTTGTTCAAAGCAAGATGATAATTAGAAAGGAGTTTCTAATTTATTATCAACTGAATCATCACCTTCTGATCGAAATACATATAGATGAGTATTTGGTTTTGACATAATTTTATACCCATAGCTCGTCTAGGATGTATGACTGAAGGATTGAATTGCACGGTAACTTGCCACTGAAGGATAATTTTGGTATTTTATCAAATTTAATCTTTTTCGGATAGTCATGACATGTTGCTAGATATCAATTTTGACTTGTGGACTCGTAAGAATTAAAGGAGTTTAATTCGAGAATTAATTAGAAAGAGTTCTGATTAATTGGTGCAATTGGGCTGACCTAATCTAATCGGATTAGAGTTAAGTCAAGAGCCTGGATCCACTGCTGGTTAGATTTGGAACCCAATAGATCACACACTTTGGGATTTGATCTTGGTCTGATTTAATTAGAGTTTAATGTAAATCTTAGGGATTAATTTGATATGCTAGCACATTGTGTTAACCTAAGGTTCCAATTAGGTTAGTTCAAAGTGTTTGAGCTAAGATGAACCTGTTGTCTTTGACCTAATTGGATTAAATCTATTTTAATTTATTTCCTATCTAACTTGAAAGTGTTTTAAGTGTGGAATGAGTCCTCGACGCCACCAGAAGTCCGCACCAAAAAATAAATGCCGCTCCTTTATTTCTTGCGTTTGAAGGAGAGTCCTTCTGAAGCAAGACTCTTAACAATCTCTTCTTATTCCACCGTGCGTGATTCTTATAATTATTGAACCAAAAATTATAAGTACACCCTGCGTGATTCTAGCAATCATAATTTTGGCATAGTTATATGAATGATATTACAACTTGAATAGCATGTTATATAGCATGAAATGATGCATGAAAATTGTTTCTTTCTTATAATATGCACTTTTACATATGATGTAAATTGTTAGGATGTGTTAGAGATCGGTTTAAAGTCATTAAAAATTATATTAAGTTATAGCATCGGGATTCACTTGCTAACCAAATGTCAGATTCATTGATCAGTTGGTGTCTATGGTCAGTGTCAAAGGTGGTTATTAATTAGGTCCATTTGTTATCTGGTCAAGTTGTTGGTGTCTAAAAAAGCACCGGAGAGCCTCCCACCTACTTACCTAGCCAATCTAGTCTGTTGAGTTTCGAGTTTGGATTGCTTAGTGATGTAGACACTACATGTATTTCCTTCATGCTAAGCCAATATCATATCAAGAACTATAGTTTGTTGTGCAACCACAAGGCTTGCTATGGAGATTGATCGGGGTTGTCTTAGTGCATATTTGATATTTACAACATTTTAGATATGTTGCTTTGTTGTGCAACCACAAGGACAGTATCATTCATATATGACTGTATGGAAACGAAGGGTCTAACTTAACTAAAACATTATAGTTTGTTGTGCAACCACAAGGCTATGAATGTTTTAGAGGTTGGAAGATGTTGAGAGTTGCATGAGATACAATTGGAAGGGAATTTCCTATTTTTAAACTCATGAAGGTTTGTTGTACAACCACAAGATCTTTTGTGAGGAATTAGGATCTCAATCCCACTAAGAAACCAATAGGGTTTCTCGTTTATTATAGAAGAGGGCTATAGTATTCGATAAAATAGTGGGAGTAACAATTAGATAAAGATTTAATCTAGTTGTGCATGTCATCATGAGTTGTTCGCTTATATTGGTTTCTTTTATTGTAGATTAATCTGCATAATGACATCCTCATTTTCACTGCGTGGCATACTTGATGCCAACAAGTTGACCAGACTCAATTATGTGGATTGGTTCAGGAATCTGAGAATTGTTCTCACACAGGAGAAAGTCTTCTATATTTTGGATACCCCTGCACCCGATTCGATCGGTGAAGATGCAACTGAGGAAAGGGCCACATACAAGATGTGGCAAGATGACAGTGTGACTGTCAAATATGTCATGCTTGCCTCTATGAGCAATGAGCTTCAGAGGCAACATGAAGGCATGGATATTCCTTCCATACTTTTTAATTTGAAGGAGTTATATGGAGAACAAAGTCGGATTGCTAGATATGAGATATCTAAGTAGTTGTTTCATGCCAGGATGAATGAAGGCACATCTGTGCAGATCGATGTCCTGAAGACGATTGATTTAATCACTTGTCTGGGACAGTTGGATTTTGCTATGGATGATGAGTTTAGTCAGAATTTGATCTTGCAGTCATTCCTTGATTCCTTCTCACAGTTTGTCATAAACTATCATATGAACAAATTGAACTCCAGCCTGCCTGAGCTGCTTAATATGTTGAAGACAGCAGAGAGCCATTTCAAAGGTGAAAAGGCTCCTGTTCTTGTGGATAAGATCTCCAAGAAGAAAGGCAAGAAGGGTTTAAAAAAAGATGAATCTTAAGGCTAGCATCTCGAAGAAGAAGGCGAAGAAAGTTTCTGCCAAAGGTATCTGTTATCAGTGTAGCAAAGAAGGGCACTAGAAGAGGAACTGCAAAGACTATCTTGCAAGGCACAAAGAAGCAAGTGTTGCTAAAGATTTGTATATGATACAATAAATTTATCGTCAAGTATTTCGACTTCAGATTCTTGGGTATTAGATGCCGTCTGTGGTTCACACCTTTGCAAATCGTTGCAGGGTCTACAGAAAATTAGGAGTCTGAATGAAGATGACTTCATGCTGTTCGGCGCTAGTGGAGAGTCCATCTAGGTCGAAGCCGTAGGAGCCAAGCTGTTGAAGTTGCCTTCGGATAAAGTTTTAGAATTGAAGGAGTGTTACTATCTCTCTGACATTGTTAGAAATATTATTTTTGTACCTATGTTACTAGAACAAGATTTTGAAATAAGAGGAAAGGGCAATAGTTGCTTTGTTATTTTTTAATGAATGTTATGGAATACTTTTATAGATAATGGTCTTTTATTCTTGTTACTTAATGATAATGTACTGCATGTTGATAAAATGAAGAAAAAGAAGAGAGAAGATGTGAATATCACATTATCTCTGGCACTGCCGACTTGGTCATATTAATGAGTCAAGAATTAACAAGTTATACAAAGAAAAGTTCTTTGATCCTGATGATTTTGAATCATATGGAACTTGTGAATCTTGTCTCATAGATAAGATGTTCAGAACTCTATTTTCTGGATATGGAGATAGGGCGAATGATATTTTGGACTTTGTACAGACTGATATTTGTGGTACAATGTCGACTCAGGTCAGAGATGAATACTCCTTCATCTGATGATTTATCTAGGTTCGAATATGTGTATTTATTGAAATATAAATTCAAAGTCTTTGATAAGTTTAAAAAGTACCAAAAAATGGTTGAGAAACAAACTGGTAAGAGTATCAAGGCTTTTCGATTGGATCGAGGAGAAAAATACTTATGAGTTTCTTGATCTTTAAAGGAAAATGGAATTCTCTCAATGGACGCCTCCTTATACTTCATAATTAAATGGTATTACGGAAAGGATGAATCACATCTTTAGATATGATGCGGTCCATGATGTGCTTCACAGATCTTTCGATCTCTTTCTGGGACCATGCCCTAGAGACTGCCGCACATGTTTTAAACAGGATACCTTGTAAATCTGTGCCTAGTACTCCATATGAGATATGGAGAGGTAGAAAGTCTAATCTTAAGTATCTTAAGATTTGGGACTGTCTTGTTTATATCAAGAATACTGAAGGACATAAGCTAAGTGTTAGATCGGATAAATGTAAGTTTATAAGTTATCTTAAGTAAAGTGTTGGATATAAAATACCCCCAGCCGAAGTTCGTAGGCTTCCGACTCTCCCAGGATCCTTTCGACTTCCGACCTTATGCGACGTCCTTCCGGACTCCAACAGCCGAGCTTCCACAGTGTCCCCCAGATTCCTCCGACGGACGAACTCCTACCGTACCCTCTGGACTTCTCCAACGATGAGCTCCTTCAATCATCTATCGGACTGCTCCGACTCCGAATGCTCTCTGGGCTCTACTATCAGTCGATCTTCTACAGTGATTGACTATTATCCGAACCTCTTCCAGACTTCCACCTGTCACAGTCGACTTTGCTCCGGGCTTCTTTGGACTTCGTCAAGGTCCGGGCCCACAGCAGCAGGACTTCTACAGTAACCAGACTCCATCCAAGTTTCTACGATGGTCGATCACCTTTCGAAGTTCATCCGAACTTCTACAGTAAGTGGCTTCCATTCGGGTTCCACGGCAATTGGTCCCCATCCGAGCTTCTACAGTAAGTAGCCTCCCTCTGAAGTCCTACAAGAATCGGACTTCGTCCGAACTTCTACGGCAGGTGGATTGCAGACGAACTTCCACAATGGACGGGCTCCAGCAGATGAATTTCTACGGCGATCGACTGCCTCCGGTGTCTTCCGTACCTCTCCAAGCCATCGGCCTTCTGCAGGTGCCAGCCGAGCTCCTCCGGCGGACGAGCTCCCACAACACTTTTCGGACCCTTTTATCGGACAACCTTCTATAACGCTTTCCTGATGAACTTCTCTAGCAATCGGACACCAGCCGGACTTCTCCAACAGAGTGTCTTCGTCCGAGCTTCTATAGCAGATGACTTCCGTCTGTGGCATCAACACCTCGGGCACCTAACAACAGTTAACCCACTAGCAACCTCGGGAATATCCGAGCTCCCCTAGATGGCTGAGACGGAGAGCTATTCCGCTTCACCAGACGCCTCAATCAAGCTTCAGCCGTCCAGCCTGAACTCCCCAGCAAGTCGCGACAACGGACACCACTATTCCCGTAACAAACTCCACGTGGCCCACCACTCTCTGGCAAG
>KE506705.1:88768-108585 GCA_000441515.1 Elaeis oleifera | reverse complement strand
GACTCTAAGCTTCATTCGGCGTCGGCGGAATTTTTGCACGAACAGAATACTACTTCTACCATCTTACTCAATAAAAGGTGTTTGTTAGTAGGCATGCCACTTCTTAGAGAGAGTTCATCCAAGAAGAGGGCAGTGGGAGAATAGTTGAACTTGAGGAAGTTCAAGATCTACAGTCTATCCAGAAGCAACATGTGGAGAGTCCACAAGTTGATCCTCAACTTGATGTGCCCATTGTTGAGGCATAGCCACAACACACCTCTCCAAAGGTCAAATAGAGTGCGTAATGTACCACTCAAGTATGGCACATCATTGAGAATGACCACTCATCCCACATCATTGAGAATGATGATCTTACGATCTATTCAGAAGTAGTCATGAGTAGTGACTTTGACAGATGGCTTGAGGCTATGAAATCCGAAATGGACTCTATGTATGCCAATCAAGTTTGGACTTTCGTTGATGCGTCTGAGGGTGTGGTCTTAATAGGCTGCAAATGGATCTTTATGAAGAAGATTGGAGCAGATGGCCAGGTAAAGACCTATAAGGCCAGGCTGGTGGCAAAAGATTTCAGACAAAGACAAGATGTTGACTATGAAAAAATCTTTTCGTCCGTAACAATGCTTAAGTCTATTCGGATTATGCTTGCTGTAGCTGCATATCATTATTATGAGATCTAGTAGATGGATGTCAAGACTGTTTTTCTCAATGAAAATCTTGGGGAAGAAGTCTATATGACTCAGCCAGAGGAATTTATCTCCAGTGGGAGGGCAAATCAAGTATGCAAGCTAAAGAAATTCATTTATGGATTAAAACAGACATCGAGGAGTTGGAACATCCATTTTGATGAGACAGTCTAATCATTTGGCTTTATCAAAAATGTGGATGAACCATGTATGTACAAGAAGACAAGTGGGAGTGTCATTGTCTTGATCTTGTTTGTGGATTGAATGATTACAGCGGGTGAATCAAGCATACATTTCGAAAATTTTTCGCAACAGATCATAGAAGATTAAACAATTTAATCTAAATACATACTTTAGATCAGATCTAAATCACCTATTCTAGGATTTATAACATGATACATATTGTATGAATAAAATCTGAACATAAAATCTGCATGTATATATAAAAATCTGCACATGCTGTAGATCATATCTACAACTACTAGGGTTCCGAACCCTATACCTGAGCGTGGGTAGATGAACACCGCAATTGTAACTCGTGGATCAGAGGCTCTGTTGGTCGCTCGCAGCCGCACAAGGTGTCCGGCCTCTACGGATCGTCCACACGAAGCTCTCAAACCGATCAATCTTCTCTGGGAGTGCTAGCTCGCGTAGACGGCTTCTGATGGCAGATTTGATTTGATCCTCTTCTTCGATCGCCTTAGACCCTTTCGATATCGAAGACGGTTCAGAGGAGGTGCTGGATGATAGATGAAAATTAGAACTCTCTTCTCTCTAGTATTTTTCTCGCCCGAAAATCCTAGAATAGTTCTAGGTCTCTCACCCAAAGAGGAGTCGAATCTCCTCTATGCACACGCACCAAAACAATGCCGCCCACCAGATCCTCACGCCCCTAAGAGAGGTTCAGCTCCTCTCTTTCTCAGCCCTCTCACATGGTAAAAAGCTCAAAAGAAGTGGCGCACAAAATCATCTCCTTTTATGATTGTCGAACCAAGGGGAAGAGATTGGATAGGGATCAAATTGAGTTTGAATTCAAAACTGTTTTGAATTCGAACTTTTCCAGATTTGAAACCATCCACTCAACCTTTTCTATGGTGAGAAACAAGTTTTCTCACAGATTTTTTGGTCGATCACTCTTCTCATTTTGTCGCACAAAATAAGAGAGAAAGGAGAGTGGGCGATTAAGTGGATAAGTGGAGATAGGTTTGGTTAGGGTTTGAATTCAAATTCCATTTGAGTTTAAACTTTAACCAACCAAATCCACATCAGGTAGGGCGACAAAAAAAGGTAGGGCAACAAAAAAAGGTGTTTAGGCGTGGAGTTTCACATGAGAAACATTTTCATCGGTGATGGAAATGGCGTGGGGAATAGATAAGGTGCAAGAGAGACATTCAAAATTCAAATCTATTTGAATTCAATCCAATTTTGTGCCTAACCAAACAAGATTTGATTAGACCCAATTGGAGGGTCAAGCCTAATCTAATTAGCCTTCCATAGCCTCAATTAATTCTGATCAAATCAGAGAATTAACTGAGCCATAGTCCTGATCAAATTAGGATTAATTCTTTCTTAGCGATTAGGTCATCTCATAATCTAATCGGGTTTGATCTAATTGAATCCAATTCAATTAGACTTGATCGAGACTTTAATGCTCAATCAAATTGAGTTAATCAGCGATCTAATCACTGAATGATTCTTCTAAATTTCACTGACACTTAGCGAATAATGTTATTGCAACTATTGCATAGGGTTAATCATCAATCGTATTGACGATTTTAATCTCGGACAATTCTCAATCGTCGATCTGTCAATTGATTGGAGAGGAACTTCTAATGTGTGTAACTCCATAGGTTCGAACCAAGTCGGTAGCACATGAATAGATTTTTGTACCAATCAAAGTAACCATCTAGCAATGGTACCCGACGTCCAGATATGCCGAATGTATGCAAAGCAACACTCAGAACCTACTGGCATATGGTTACTGTATAATTCATTCCTTTGACCCTTGATGCTTAGGATGACTTAGAGTTTAAACTGTCAACTCTTAATAGTACATCTATTATGTGTCTTAACCTAATAAATCCTATGACTCCTCACAAGAACTGTCTTAGGCAAGGTTTTACTAAATTGAAATACAAAGCATTCTCTCCAATTTTTTAGAGTGGTCAATCCCATCTTGACTCACGCACCGACTTTACAAGTACTTGATGTGCTAAAAAATTTTTCGATCCTGAATTAGAAATTCAGGTAGTCCGGTATCAAAGTACAGTGAGTTGCTTGCAAGTCACCGTGGTGATATCAGGTCGGAGGGACACTTATACCCATATCCCTTTCGAGTAACTCTTGACAGTAGAGTGCTTCGAAGTTGGTCACGTTCAGCGAGGTGTACTCTTATTCTTACCTGTATGCCATACCAGTGTCTTCACACTCTTTGGTTAAGAGGACAACCAACCTATATAGCATACAACGATCTATAGTTGATATAGCTATTGTCCTAGTTATAGCATATCGTTTGGTCATGAACTTATTTAAGGACTAAATGATAAATTCTCCTTTATCGATTTAAAAGTCCTAAGGACTTTCATCATAATATAGAAGTTCAATATAGAAGATGTACAAACTTATGATGAAAAATATCAAATAAATATTTATTAATAATTAATTCATATACAATTACATCAATTAGCACAACCGTCAACAAACTGACGATTGGTTTCGAGATAATTTTCAACAACTTTTACTTGAACTAAAGCCAATCAGTACAATATCGTATACCCATCTTCGATTTATGGTCTTCAAACTCCTTGACCGTAGGGCTTTAGTGAATGGATCGGTTAGGTTCTTCTTTCCATCGATCTTCTGAAGTTCGACGTCATCTCGATCCACGAATTTTTGGATAAGATAGCGACGTAGAATATGCTTCGCCGCTGATGTGCCTTTGGCTCCTTTGCCTGAGCTATGGTTCCAGTACTATCACAGTAGAGCAAAATTGTCCATCAATGGAGGGCGCCACTTTGATGAACTTCCTCAGCCACAGCTTCTTTTGCAGTATCAGATGCCGCGATGTACTCCACCTCGCATACTAAGTCGGTTACACAATATTGCTTGAAATTTTTTCAGCAGATTGCTCCATTCAGGATGAATATATATCCCGACACTCTTGCTATCGTCACGATCTGACTGAAAATTGAAATCAGTGTATCCCATGAGTTTCAAGTTAGATTCTCTATAACAAGTCATTGATCCTTAGTATTTCTCAAATATTTAAGGATAGTTTTCGTAACCTTCCAATGGTTCTCATCCGGATCTGACTGGTATCTGCTTATTATTCCTTGTATGCCACATTCGATCTAGTACATGTCATGGCGTACATTATAGAATCCACTGTCGAGGCATATGAAATTCTACTCATACGTTCTCTTTCTTGAGGGGTGGTCGGACAATCTTTTTTCGAGAGAGAAATTTCATAGCCTATCGAAAGATAGCTTTTCTTGGATTTTTTCATGCTGAACCGTTACGGCATGGTATTTATATACGTAGATTGGGAGAGTCCAAGTAGCCTCTTAGATCTATCTTTATAGATCTTCATCCCTAGAATGTAGATTGCTTCTAGATTCTTCATGAAAAATTATGACGACAGCCATACTTTTATTCTCTGTAATGTAGGAACATCATTCTCGATTAAGAGAATATTGTCCACATACAAAACAAGAAATACAATCACTGAATCATTAGCCCACTTATATATGCAGAGTTTCTCTCCATTCTTAACGAAGCCATACATTTTGATCACCTTATCAAAACGTATATTCCAACTTCAAGATGCCTGCTTCAATTCATAAATGGATCTCTGAAGCTTGCACTCCTTGGACTCGTCTGTAGATGTGAACCCTTCAGGTTGTATCATATACACCTCTTCATTCAATTCTTCATTTAGGAAAACTGTTTTCACATCTATTTGTCAGACTTTATAGTCCAGGTATGCTGCTATTGCAAACATGATCCGAATGGATTTGAGCATTGCTATAGGAGAAAACGTCATCATAGTCAATACCATAACGCCGACGATACCCCTTGGCAACCAGACGGACTTTATAGGTCTCCACCTTCCCGTCTGCATCTCTTTCCTTTTGAAGACTCACACCTTATGGGTTTTATCCCTTCAGGTAGATCAACTAATGTACACATCCATTTCGGACTTCATGGCTTCAAGCTATTTCTTAGAGTCGGACGTCTGCATCGTATCCATATAGGTAAACGGATCCTCATTGTTCTCATTGAGTTTAACAGGTTACCGTCTCGGATCAAGAAATCGTACTATCTGTCCGGCTAATACGGTACTCTATCGGATCATCTTAAGGGTGGTTCTACATTGGGCTCCAGATTTGATTTAATCAAATTCGGTTCAGATTCAGTCACTGGTGTCGGTTCTTCTATTTGTCGAACTTCGTCAAGCTCGATTTTAGAGGTACTTGTTTTTCATTAAGAAACTTTTTCAAAAAGTGTCTTACTGCTGCCAAACATCTTTTGTTCTGTAGAGAGGTAAAAGTAATATCCTCTCGTTTCCTTATGGTACCCTACAAATTACATTTATCGGATCTAGGTCCAAGCTTGTCGGTCTGTAATCGTTTGACGTAAGCCGGACATCCCCAAACTTTAAGATAAGAGAGGTTTGGCCTACGCCTTGATCATATCTCATATGATGTTTTACTAACTGACTTGTTCGGAACATTATTGAGTACAAAACAGGTTGTCTCAAGTGCATATCTCCAAAAGAAGATCGGCAGATTTACAAACCCCATCATGGATCGAATCATGTCCAACAGGATTTGATTTTTTCTTTTCGAGATGCCATTATGCTGTGGTATCCCTGAAGGGGTTCATTATGAGAGAATCCCATTCTCTCCTAGATATGTCAGAAATTCATTGGAAGGATATTCATCCCCTCGGTTAGATCGAAGAGTTTTAATATTTTTTTTGGTTTGTTTTTCTATTTCGTTACGAAATTGTTTGAACATTTCAAACGATTTAGACTTGTGTTTCATCAAGTAGACATACCCATACTTAGATAGATCATTTGTGAACGTAATGAAATAGCTATACCCTCTTCTGGCACTAATATTCATAGGTTCACATACATCACTATGTATTAGACCTAGAACTTCACTCACTGGTTCATCTTTTCTAGTAAAAGATGACTTAGTCATCTTTCCAAGAAGATAAGACTCACAGATCGACAATGATTCACAATCATTGATATTGAGGATACCCTCTTGTGCTAATCTGTTTATCTTGCTCTTGTTAATGTGACCAAGCCTGTAATGCCAAAGGTAGGCATCCATGACATTATCCAACTTTAGATGTTTATTTGGAGTGTATATTACACTCACAGGCTGTGACAAAACATAGATGTCATTTCTTGATTGTTCTCGTATTATTGTAACATTATTCATAATGATATCACAATAATCATTCTTTATTGATAAACTATAACCATATTTGGTCAAAAGACCAACAGAGATTATATTCATCAAGAAGGATGGATAATAGTGACAATCACTCAAAATGACACTATAGGATTTGAAAACAAGCTCGATAACTCCTAAAGTCAGGATTGGAACTTGGCTTCCATCTCCCACATTCAGTAATCTCTCGTCGTTCTCAAATTTTCTACTAACTTAAAGTCCTTACAACGGATTATAAATGTAAACTGGACTTCTGATATCCAATATTCAGGTTGTAGTGTTACATATAGAGAAATTACAAGGTGTTATCATATAAACATTTTGACCAGCAACTAATTGTTCGTTTCTTTTTAGCCTATTTGGGTCATAGTCTGCCTGACGCGGTTCAGCCTGGGACTTTTCAGCTAGATTGGGCTCAAAATTAGTGTTCAACTTCTGATACTGGCTATCGAAGTTGGATCCAATAAGCTCATCACTGTCAAACAGTGAGTGGAGCGACTTGGTATTGCTCATTTCTGAGAAAAAAGAAAAACACAGACCTAATAAGTATATGAATTAATTAAGCCTAAAGATATGGATTTTAGTCTAAAAGTTTTCCCATTAATTTTTATAAATTGTAGTCTCTATCTATAATTTGAGGAATTACCTTAATTCCTCAGGGGGTATTAGAATCCACACAGATTGCATATGCATCCGAGTATGGCTCGGTCAACCCATGTGCATCTATGGGTAGGTTCTCAATCAATTATTTTTCAAACAATTTTTAGTAATTAGTTTCGTCCTCGATTTCATTTCAGTAAGCTAAAGGCCTCCAATGAAAGTTCTGGTTAGGTCCAACCATTAACATGAACCTACTTAGTGATTCTCACTAATGAATGATCAGGCCGGAGTATAGCTTTTGGCTAACCCAACCATTCATCGATAGTACAGCAGAGTCATCATATAATGAATGATAATTTCATTATTCAGAGAAACACCAGACGTAAGGCATCTGCAATGTCAATTTGAAATAATAGATCCATTACCATTCACCTTAATGGAAGGCTATGATCTAGTTATCTCCATAACCAGCTTATTTATTGACCTAATAATTTAGAAGATTTGGTTAACACAATTTAATAAAATTAAAGACACAGACCAGCTAATCATAATTCTCCCACTGACTTCACCAAGTCAGATCACGGTGAACTAGAAATAAGTCGGTCCAACTGACAAGTCACAAATCCTCCCACTGACTTCACTAAATCATGAAGAAGACAAATACAAGGCGAACTAGGGGCACCTAAATTAGTCGAACTGATTTTTAGTTAGCATGGGTCAATCCTAATCATTAAGTGATCTGATCAAAACTTAATTCACTATGTTGGTCAGATAAGTAAAATCGATGGAGGGATATGTCATTAACTCATCATAGACTCAATTTATGCGAGTAGCTCCCAATTAATGATCATCGGTCAAGACTGTCAAACTTACCTTAAACATCAATTGGTTAATCAGTTTCAATTCGATCAACTTATAGACTTAGGTTCGACCACTGAGCTAGAGATCAAAGTCCATTTGGGTCTAATTTAAGACATGGACTCGACCATCTACAACTATTGTATTGGCTCTAGAGAAATTTTGATTTAATCTAATTCAACTTTTGGTTAGACTCAATCAATTTCTCTACTTAGTCCATTTAGTTCTTTGATTCTAACCCTAGGGTCTAATCCAATTAGGAGGACTTGATCCATCGAACCCATAAACCCATCTCTCTATGTTTTATGCGAATGGCATTAGATCTTTAATTCACAATTCTAGATCTAATAGGTTCAACTTAATTTTAATTAAGTTTGGGACTGATATGGGTTAGGATTTGATATTTGAAACAGTTTCAAATTTTATAAAATATTTTTACAAATAATTTTATGCATAAATAATAGTTCTGAAAGACTGAGTCGGCTCATCCCTGGATTGAGCCGACTCACCAAAATGGGTCGACCAAGTTTTGAAACTTAGTCGGCTCACTGTGGTGATCAAGATTTCTGATACAGAAACTGGATCAACTCAGTAAGATGCTCAGCCGACCGACCCACCAGGGTGTTGGGTCAACCCAAACAAGGATTGGGTCAACAAACTCTCGAATTGAGTCGACTCAAACAAGATTGAGTCGGCTTAGTTCGGCAGAACAGCAACAGATTGCTTAAAAATTCAGAATTATTTTGCACATCAACGATTAAAATAATTTTAATCATAAGATTAGATGTCACATCTTTTTGTCGTTCATCTTCATGGGTAAAAGGGCACCCCTACATGCCATAGGAGATCCCCATCGAATGGGAGGAGAGGGCCATGAAATCTTATTTCTCCTATGATCGGACGGCCATACAATCTATCCAATCCAATTACTACACTACTCAGATTATCTAATCTAATTAATTTAGATCTAATCTAAATTATTTCAGATCTGATTATTACATTTTGATCACATCAAAATCAGATAATAAACATCAAAATAAACATCACATGCTTCAATTTAAAATCAGATTTTACAATGCATATGTATCATGTTATAACGAACCTTGCTCTAATACCATTGAAGGATTACAGCAGGTGAATCAAACATGCATTTTGAAAATATTTTGCAGTGGATCACAAAAGATTAAACAATTTAATCTAAATATATATTTTAGATCAGATCTAAATCACCTACTCTAAGATCTATAACATGATATATATTGCGTGAATAAAATCTGAACGTAAAATCTGCATGTATATTTAAAAATCTGCATATGCTGTAGATCATATCTACCACTACTAGAGTTCCGAATCCTATACCTGAGCACGGGTAGATGAACACCGCAACTGTAACTCGTGGATCAGAGGCTCTGCTGGTCGCTCGTAGTTGCACAAGGTGTCCAGCCTCTACGGATCGTCCACACGAAGCCTTCGAACCGATCAACCTTTTACGGGAGTGCTAGCTCGCGTAGATGGCTCTGATGGCAGATCTGATTTGATCCTTTTCTTCGATCGCCTCAGATCCTTCCGATGTCGAAGACAGATCAGAGGAGGTTGGATTGTAGATGAAAATCAGAGAACTCTCTTCTCTCTAGTAATTTTCCTCATCTGAAAATCTTAGAGCAGTTCTAGGTCTCTCACCCAAAGAGGAGCCGGATCTCCTTTATGCACACACACCAAACAATGCCACCCACCCCAGATCCTCACGCCCCTAAGAGAGGTTCAGCTCTCTTTCTCAGCCCTCTCACACGGTAAAAAGCTCAGAAGAAGTGGCGCACAAAATCATCTCCTTTTATGATTGCTGAACCAAGGGGGAGAGATTGGATAGGGATCAAATTAAGTTCGAATTCAAACTTTTCCAGATTTGAAACCATCCACTCAACCTTTTCCACGGTGAGAAACAAGTTTTCTCACAGATTTTTTGGCCGGTCACTCTTCTCATTTTGTCGCACAAAATAAGAGAGAAAGGAGAGTGGGCAATTAAGTGGATAAGTGGAGATAGGTTTGGTTAGGGTTTGAATTCAAATCCCATTTGAGTTTAAACTTTAACCAACCAAATCCACATCAGGTAGGGCGACAAAAAAAAGGTGTTTAGGCATGGAGTTTCACATGAGAAACATTTTCATTGATGATGAAAATGGCATGGGGAATAGATAAGGTGCAAGGGAGAAATTCAAAATTCAAACCTATTTGAATTCAATCCAATTTTGTCTAACCCAAACAAGATTTGATTAGACCCAATTGGAGGGTCAAGCCTAATCTAATTAGCCTTCTATAGCCTCAATTAATCTTGATCAAATTAGAGAATTAATTGAGCCACAGTCCTGATCAAATCAGGATTAATGCTCTCTCAGCGATTAGGTCATTTCATAACCTAATCGGATTTGATCTAATTGAATCCAATTCAATTAGACTTGATACAGACTTTAATGCTCAATCAAATTGAGTTAATCAGCGATCTAATCACTGACTAATCCTCCTGAATTTCATAACACTTAGCGAATAATGTTATGGTAACTATTGCACAAGGTTAATCATTAATCGTATTGACGATTTTATCCTCGGACGATTCTCAATCATCGATTTGCCAATTGATCGGAGAGGAACTTCTGTGTGTGACTCCATAGGTTCGAACCTAAGCTGATAGCACATGAATAGATTTTTGTATAAATTAAAGTAATCATCTAGCAATGGTATCCGACATCCGGATAGGCCGAATGTATGCAAAGCAACACTCAGAACCTACTGTCATATGGTTACCGTATAATTCATCTCTTTAACTCTTGATGGTTAGGATGACTTAGAGTTTAAACTGTCAACTCTTAATAGTACATCCATTATGTATCTCAACCTAATAAATCCTGTGACTCCTCACAAGGATTGCTCTGGTCAAGGTCTTACTAAATTGAAACATAAAGCATTCTTTCCAATCCCTTTGAGTGATCAATTCCATTTTGACTCACGCACCGACTTTATAAGTATTTGATTGTGCTCAAAAATCTTCTGATCCTGAATTAAAAATTCAGGTAGCCTGGTATCAAAGCATAGTGAGTTGCTTGCAAGTCACCGTGGTGATCTCAGGTTGGAGGGATACTTGTACCCATATCCCTTCGGAGTAACTCTTGACAGCAGAGTGCTCCAGAGTTGGTCACGTTCAGTGAGGTGTACTCCTACTTTTCATTTGCATGCCATACCAGTGTCTCCACACTCCTTGGTTAAGAGGACAATCAACCCATATGGCGTACGATGATCTATACTTGATATAGCTATTGTCCTAGTTATAGTATATCGTTTGATCGTGAACTCATTTAAGGACTAAACGATAAATCTTTCTTTATCGGTTTAAAATAGACCTAAGGATTTTCATCATAACACAGAAGTTCGATATAGAAGATGTACAAGCTTATGATGAAAAATGTCAAATAAATATTTATTAATAATTAATTCATATACAATTACATCAATTAGTACAATCGTCAACAAGCTGACGATTAGCTTTATAAAAAATGTGTATGAACTATGTATGTACCAGAAGATAAGTGGGAGTGTTATTGTCTTGATCTTGTATGTGGATGACATACTGCTCATTGAGAATGACGTCCCTATATTGCAATCGGTTAAAACATAGCTATCTCAAAAGTTTTCCATGAAAGATTTGGATGAAGCATCTTTTATTCTTGATATAAAGATCTATAGGGATAGATCGAAAAGGATGCTTGACTTGTCCCAGTCTAGGTACATAGATCTTGTATTGAAGAGGTTCAACATGGAGGGAAGTAAAAGAGGTTACTTATTCATGAGTTATGGTATACAACTCTCTAAGAAGATGTCTCCTAAGACACCTAAAGAGAAATAGAATGAATTCTATTCCTTATGCTTCGACTGTAGGATAGATTATGTATGCTATGCTGTGTACCAAGTCTAATGTGGCTTATGTCTTGGGCATTATGAGTAGATTTCAGGCAGATCCAGGGAAGAATCATTGGAAAGTTGTAAAAAATATTCTCGAGTACTTGAGAAAGACTAAAGATATTTTTCTTATATATGGTGGATCTGATTTGAAACTGGAAGATTTTACTGATTTTAATTTTCAATCTGATCCGAATGATAGCAAACCCATATTTGGGTATGTGTTCACCTTGTATGGTGGCTCGGTGAGTTAGAAAAGTTCCAACAGCAAACTGTTGCTGACTCAATCACTGAGGCCGAGTATATAGCTGCTAGTGAGGCTGTTAAAGAGGCCGTTTAGATGAAGAAGTTCATCTCAGAGTTGGGTGTGGTTCCTGAAATTGAACAACCAGTGCCTCTTTATAGTGACAATACTAGGATAGTTGCTCAAGCTAAGAAACCGAGGTCTCATCACAAATCCAAGCACATCCTAAGGTGGTTTCACCTCGTTCGGAAGATAGTCGAAAGATGTGATGTGATCGTTGAATGAGTTGACATTAAGAACAATATAGCAGATCCGTTCACTAAGATCTTGTCATTGCAGCAGTTTGACTGCCATCTAGATTGCATGGGCATCACGTATAAGGATGATTGGCTTTAGTGCAAGCAGGAGATTGAAAGAATAATGCCCTACAAACCAATCGTATGTGTGATGCGATGGAGTATTTTTTATATTTTATCTTCTAAACTCATGTATTTGACATTATTTATTAATAAAATTAGACATTTTTGATTCATTATATGCTGCATTTTATACTTGTTTAAGATTGTAATGAACTCCATAGATTAGGACAATGATTTTAAGGTCATGATGAGATCATACCAGTGAGATCTAAATTCTTGATAGTCTTGATCTAAAATATTTTCAGTCGTTGGTTCATTGAGTCAGAGATCAATGATACTGGTAAGACTGGCACATCCTATATATGCTCGATGGAGAGGGTGGTTGATCTCACAACCACTTGTATAGTGACACTAATACAAGGATGTGGGTGCTTATTAGAGAATGAGTTCACTGAATTGACCTACGAGAGAACATCTGATGGAGCTTTATTTGCATGTCAGTAGGTTGTTCTCTAATAGGAGTTGTACAAGTAATCTTTAGATCTGAGATCACCATGGTACCTTGTGTACATGAATCCATATCTTGGTTCATTCCCTAGCTTGATTCTCTGATCTTTGTGTATGGTGTTCTGGATATGGTAAAGTATGCATGGAGGTTGTGAATGGTTAATAAGGGATCGATCACTCTTAATAAGAGGAGCGAAATCCTATGTGATCCACAGGACGATGATTCGGAAAGTCTTTGGTCAAAGCAGGATGATAATTAGCAAAGAATTTTTAATGTATCATTAACTGAATCATCACCTTTTGATCGAGATACATATAGATGAGCATTTGGTTTTGACATGATTCCATACCCATAGTTCGTTTGGGATGTTGCATGACTGAAGGATTGAATTACACGATAACTTACCACTGAAGGATAATTTTGATATTTTCATCAAATTTCATCTTTTTCGGATAGTCATGACACGTTGCTAGACGTCAATCTTGACTTGTGGACTTGCAAGAATTAAAAGAGTTTAATTTGAGAATTAATTAGAAAGAGTTCTGATTAATTGGTGCAATTGGGCTGATCTAATTTAATCGGATTAAGATTAGGTCAAGGTCTGGGTCCACTACTGGCTAGATTTGGAATCCAATGGATCATACACTTTGGGATTTGATCTTGGTCTGATTTAATTAGGATTTAATATAAATTCTAGGGGTTAATTTGATATGCTAGCACATTGTGTTCATCCAAGTTTCCAATTAGGTTAGTTCAAAGTATTTGAGCTAAGATAAACCTGTTGCCTTTGACCTAATTGGATTAGGTCTATTTTAATTTATTTTCTACCTAACTTGAAAGTGTTTTAAGTATGGAAGGAGTCCTCCATGCCACCAGAAGTCCACACCAAAAATAAATGCCGCCTCTTTATTTCTTGCATTGGAAGGAGTCCTTCTGAAGTAAGACTCTTAACAATCTCTTCTTATTCCTTGGTTTTCCTTATTATCACATGCCAAAAATAAATGGAATTTATGAGAGCAGAAGAGGAGTCGTCCTTCTGTTCGAAGGCTTTTCTGCGCCAATAATTATCACACGGAGAATTGTTCTCCGCATGAAGGAAGTGGAGCGCCAAGAGTTGGCGCTCCTTGGGATATGTTGGCGCCCCTTCATTCCTTATATAAAGGGGGCGCCACATATGGATTAAGCCCTGGAATTTTTGGTTATTAGGAGTGTGATAAGAGAGGAAAAGACAGGAAAAATCAGAGAAAAAGACAAGAAAAATAAGAGAAAAAATAGAAAGAAGAGAAAAGAGGAAAAGGAAAGCAAGGGTTGCTTGTCCTAGGATTTGATTTTTTTCAAGTGTTGGAGTTCCAAATCTGTTTTGAGTGGTGAGATCTCTTGAGAAGAGGCTCTTGGCATGGTCCTAGTGGAGGAATCGAAGGCGTACAGGTGGTGGTGCGATCGTTCTTGTGAAGGAAGCCTGCAGTGTTTTGTGAAGAAAAGGCGGCAGCACTACATCGGTTGGGAAGGATCTTGATCATTTTTCGTGTGGATTACCGTTGGAGGGTTTCTACTTTGGAGCCTTGTGGAGACCATCTTGTTACCTTACCACTTTCCTCAAGAAGTATGACTTTTGACTTATTGCATGCTTGACTGGTTTGATTGGAGTCTACAAGATGATTCTAGGGTTTGAGTTTCGGTCGGATTGTTTTAATTGTTAAAACTTTTCTTATGCATATTAAAAATTTTGAAATTTATATTCTGCTGCATGATCGGAACCCAACAATATCAACTCTGTAATAGGACAGTATCAGCATGGGGTTTAATATCAAGACTGCGAATTTTGATCTCTTCATTACTCGATCTTTGACCTCGTAACCATCTTGGACTTGATTTACAATGAGCTGAGAGTTGCTGTACACCTTCAGCTACGTCGCCTTTACTTCTTTTGTGAGCTTTAGTCCCATAATTAGAGCTTTATATGCTGTGCAAAGCATATTCCAAGACCACCTGAGTATGAGCTTAGGCTAGTGAGTATGAGCCTGGCTCCACTTCTCTTCGTCCATGCAGATTCATCCGCATAAAGAGTCTAATAAGGGAGATTTGCAACCCCATTGCAGCCTGATTTATCTTCCACATTCTCATCTACTGTCAAGGTACATTGTACGAGGACATCGGCTAACGCTCATGCCTCTACAACAGGTCAAGGCTGGTATCAGGTATCAAACTCCGGAGCTCTATCACCCACTTAACAAGCTATCCAGAGGGCAGAAGTATTAGGTTTCTGTAGAACTTGCTTATGGGACTGGTCGGTGAGGACCAACATGGTATGAGCCAGGAAGTAGGACTCAGTTTCTGTGTAGAGATTCTCATCGTTTATGCCATCTTCTATGGACTTCCATAACTCATCATTGTATCCTGTAATATTTTGTGGATGTAGTAGGTAGGTCTTTGCCTCCTTTCTCTTTTGGATGAGGACCAAGCTCAATGCCACAGGAGATACTACCAAATATGGCTTTCTCTAAACTCAGGCTTAGTAAGTAGTGATGGTTAGCTGAGATACTCCTTCAGCTGTTCAAAAGCTTTTTGGCACTTTGTTCGTCCACTGAAAGTTCTTAACATTCTTAACGACTCTAAAGAAGGGAAGGCATTTCTCTACTGACTGGTACATGAAGCGACTTTGCATGGCAATCCATCCAACGAGGAGCTGCACTTCCTTCATAGATCTGGGCAGGGACATCTTTAAAATTGCCAGTATCTTTATAGGATTTGCCTCAATCCCCCTTCGGGTCACCAAGAAACCCAAAAATTGCCCGAGGTTACTCCAAAGGCATATTTACTCGAGCTAAGCTTCATTTGATAGTGACGGAGAGTTTGGAAAGCTTCATTTAGGTCAGAAACATGCTGTCTCGCTGTTAAGCTCTTTATAAGCTTATCATTGATATATGCTTCCATATTGTGGTTGAGCTGATTCTTGAAAATCTAATTGACAAGCTTCTGATAGGTTGCCCTAGCAATTTTCAGCCTGAACGGTATGACTTTATAGCAGTATAGCTCCTATGTAATAATGAAATCTATCTCCTCATCAACTGGATGTATCCTAATCTAGTTATACCTTGGGAAGGTGTCCATGAATTCATGCCCCATAGTAGCATCACTGAGACGATCAATCCGAGGTAAAGGAAACTATCCTTGGGCATGCTTTGTTCAGTTCATTTAAGTCAATGCACACCTGCCTTTTGTTGTTGGCCTTTTTTTACCAAGGTGATATTTGTTAACCCATCTGCATAGTGGACTTCTATAATGAAGCCCGTCTCAATAAGCTTGTTGATGTCCTTGTCAATAGCTTGTTGCCGCTTGAGGGCGAAGTTTTGCATCTTTTGTCAAATAGGTTTGTAGGCTAAATCCGTATTTAGCTTATGTATCATAGCTTCAGGTTCAATCCTAGGCATATCGTCTGTTGTCTAGGTGAATGTATGAGCGTTATTTCTAAGGAAATGGATGAGCTGGCTCTTTATTTGCTCATCTAATAGCAACTCGATGCATGGTCTGGTCTTGTTCCTTGTACAATTGCACTAGAACTAAGTCTGTTGGTTCTGCACTCTGTCCAGCCACTTTATCCTAAGCGTCTGACCTTTCTTTTTGCAGCATTTCTGCAGGCTTGGCCTTCACTTCGAGTGTGGCCATATAGCACCGTCGAGCTGCAGCCTAATCACCTTGAACTTCTCTGATACCATTTCTAGTAAGGAAAGTACATCAAAAGATGGTCAGTAGATACTATAGCTCTCATGGCATTCAGTTTTGGTCTTCTTAGAATGACTGTAATACCCGGTCCATTTGGGCCCTGGACCCAGCCTAAAACACAAAGCCCATAAAAAAAAAGAAGAATGAAGAAGACTCCCATAGGGAGTCTTCTCCTTCATCCCGACCGACTCCTAATCGGAGTCGGAAAACGCCATGACTCCTCCCCTCCGACCTTATTTAAAGGGGAGATCTCTTTTCTCTTCCTCCCATCAAGAAATCAAGAGCCATACAGCGAGGATCGCTGGAGTTTTCTCGCGGACGCCTTCACCGTGTTCACCGTGTTTGCCTCAATTTCTCGTCGGAGACGTCATCGGAGCTCGACGTAAGCCCCGGCTTCTCTTCCTCCCTTCTCCCCCTTTCTTCCCTTGCCTGTGTGCACGATCGCCAGTGATCGGGTTCATCGGATTTTTGTTGGAGAAACATCTCCTGTTTTCGCCCCTTTTTCTTTGATTTTTTTGACGCCAGTGGTCACCGCCGACTGTCGGTTTGGCTTCTCTGGGCTGCGGTGACGTAGCTCTCCTGCCGTCGACCACCACCACGCCGGTCGTGGCCTTTGATCCATCGAACAAAGGGGGACCGCTCGATCCCCTGTTTTGTTAAAGGACCACGGGAAGGAAGAATTGGTTGCCATAGTTACATATTCTAATTTCTAAGTAATTTATTTTACTTTTCATCTGGTGACAGTACGTGATGATAGTACTGAAAGGAGAAAAAGAAAAGAGAAAAGAAAAGAAAAGAAAAGAAAAAAAGAAGATTTTCTCTCCTCTCTTCCTCCTTTTTCTCTCTCTTCTCCTCTCTCCAGAATTTCTTTCTCACTCTAGTTTCTCTCTCCACTTTCTCTCTCTAGAATTTTCTCTCTAGATTATTTCTCTCCTAAGATTTTTTTTAGAATTTTGAAAAGAATGATGAGTTTGAATGATTCTAGTGGAAGCATTCTGATCCGTGGTTGTCAGGTAGTATGCCAGCATCTTGATCAAATCATGAACCATTATATTTGATCATCCATGATTTTATTCATTTGAATCCCGATTTAACCATGACTTGATTAGATCATTTTGATTTCACCAATCGAGATATTGGACTGTGGCACCTAATCAATTTGGATTGTACTTCATGAATTCTCTCTTCTTTGATTTTTTCTCTTTATTTGATTGATGAACCCAATGAAGGAATCTCGATCCTATTACTTTGAAAATCTGATTTGACCCGGTAGTCAAATTTTGGACCATCTATGTCCTAATTGAATTTTGATCAGATGAAATTAGATGATCGGATTAATTTAAACCGTTGAATATGGTATTCGTATTCTTTCTGATTATTGAACTTGATCTTGTATAGGTATCGTTGACACCTGATAATCGGATATTGTGATATGATCTATGAATTGAAGATTTTAAAAAGATATTTTAAAATTGTGGATTTATTGGAATACGTTCGAGGTAAGTAATGCTTCATTTTTTCTAGATTATTCAGTAAATTATAAAATATTTTCTATATTGAACTATGCATGATTTATGAGTATGATGCGTGGTGTTTTGAATTGTTGAATATGCTTGTTGGTTTATAAATATGCCTATTAAATTTGATATGGATTATATTGATTGATTTTGATATCGTCTAATTTGTGATTTTCGAATTAGAATATGAACAAATGTTTTGAATTGAGATGGATTTTAATTCACAGCCTGACTAAATTTCGAACCCTGCCAGTAGGGGTTATATGTTGGTATTTTGATACCCTGTCAGTGGGGGTTATATGCTGGTATTTCGATACTCTGGCAGTGGAGGTTATATGTTGATATTTCGATACCCTACCAGTGGGGGTTGTGCGCTGGTACTTTGATATCCTGTCATTGGGGGTTATACGGTGGTACTTTGATTTAGTTCATGGCTGTCGAGATACGTATGTTGTTTTGAAGAAATTGATTTATGAATTGAAGAATTTGAAAATAAATTATGAAAGACTGAGGTTGAATGATCTTATTTTGATTAGTGTTTTGTATTTAAACTGATGCATCTTGTATATTACTTTCAATATATTATTGTTGCTGACTCTATTTAGCTAAAGTGCACACTGCTTACTGGACTGTTTAGCTCATGACCAGTTTCTATTGTTTTACAGATTCAGAGATCTAGCTTGATCCGGAGATTCAATATGGGAGAGTGAATTAGAGGAAGACTTTGACATTCTATTTTAGATTAGGATTTATTAAGTTTTGAATTGTAAAACTATGAAATTTATTTGTAAGATATTTGATTTAGTTAATTAAAATAAAGTTGAATCATAAATTATTTGAATTTTATTCCGCTGTGATGCATTGAAATCGTGATGAGATGCTTTGCATGCTTATGGAGAGAGTTCTTCGTAAGTATGTGACGGTTACCATGACCTCTGACTCGCGATCTCGGGTCGGGGGTGTGACAATTTATATGGTATCAGAGCATAAGTGGATAAACTATATGACATATAGAATCAGACATGAGTGTAGGTGGGTAGACACTAGGGATATTGGGACAATGACTTATACTGATTATGATATAATTTAGAAACTTAAATTGACATACGTGTGCTAGTGGATTGAATCAGAATGTGCAATGGAAGCATAGTGGTCTGAATTGTTTTCAAACTGATCAGAACATTAATTTGATTTGATAGATATTATGATGAAAGATTCGACTTTGAAATTAGAGGACGTAAAAGTAATTTGAATTTTTAAGGACTTAAGCAAGAAAATTTCAAGAACGAAATTTCTTTTAGGGGAGAAGAATGTAATACTCGGCCCATTTGGGCCCTGGATCCAGCCCAAAACACAGCCCATAAAAATTAAAAAAAAAGAAGAATGAAGAAGACTCCTGTAGGGAGTCTTCTCCTTCATCCCGACCGGCTCCTAATCGGAGTCGGAAAATGCCACGACTCCTCCCTTCCGACTCTATTTAAAGATGCTCTTTCTTCCATCAAGAAATCAAGAGCCAAACGATGAGGTCGCTGGAGTTTTCTTGAGGAAGCCTTCACCGTGTTTGTCTCAATTTCTCGTCGGAGATGTCACCGAAGCTCGAGGTAAGCCCCGGCTTCTCTTCCTCTCTTCTCCCCTTCCTTGTCTGTGTGCACGATCACCAGTGATCGGGTTCACCGGATTTTTTGTTGGAGAAAACGTCTCCTATTTTCGCCCCCTTTTTCTTTGATTTTTCGATGCCGGTAGTCATCGTCGACCGTCGATTTGGCTTCTCCGAGCTGCGGTGATGTAGCCCTCCTGCCGTCGACCACCACCGTGCCGGTCGTGGCCCTTGATCCGTCGAATAAAGGGGGATCGCTCGGTCCCCTGTTTTGTTAAAGGACCACGGGAAGAAGGAAGAAAGAAAAGAAAAGAA